>JARHVA010006174.1:150000-332500 GCA_037957365.1 Torreya grandis
AAAAAAGATATATACAATGAACATCATGTATGATAAAGATAAAAATATGAGATCAAATCATGTGAATAAATGTGAAATAAACATGAAATAATGCAATATTTTGTTAACAATTACATCAAATATGTTATGCTCTTAACCATTGGTGTGTCTAGGGATATGTGTGGTCAACTTTTGGATTACATACCTCTTTTATTTACTTGTTACATTTCTCTATGTTCTTAGATAGGTCAACCTATGGAATAACCTTGGATAAGTAGACTATATATAGGAGGTAGTGGTTAGTCTTTAATCATCATGTGAAGTATTCTGCTATTAGTGCATTATTATGGAGGTTACCCCTTCAAAGTGGCTTTGCTATATTATTTAGTATTATGTTCTACTGTAAATTATCACTATGTAATCTCTCATAGTTTCTTATTTTACACTATATAAAATCATTATATACAAATATATAAGTAATTTCATTATGAGTGGTATCATATCTTTGATTTGGTAAAGTTTCCTGTGACATTTTTTTTGATATGGTGAGGCATGGCTTCTGGGAGTAGTGAAAGTGAAAAAACATAACTTGCAATCTGGGAAGAATTAATTTTTTTCATCAACACAGTATTGCTCAAAACACTTTTTTGAAAAAAATATTTAAAAATAAAAAAAGTTTCAAATTTTTTTTCCCACTTACACACTTGTATTCATTGGATTTATCTCAATGAGATGATCATAATGGTATATTCTATCAGTACACTTTTTTGATACCAAAATTTTTATTCTAGTACATAAAGGTAATCATTGGATTCATCTTGACAAGGTGATCACAATGGTACTATTTCTTGGTACACTTTTTGTGGGGGTCAAAACCCTCATAGGGTTTTTTTATGGTAGGTCCTTCAACTCGGGGAAGAAAATGGGCAATAAAAATTCCTAAGACTCCTTCTGTAGATGACATGGAATCTGGAACTTTAGATCTGGAAATTTCTCAACTTTAAGAGGACATAAAAAACTTGGTGAGGTATGATGACTTTTTTTAGTCTAAGCTAATGTTTTAAAGATGTATGAAGAGATTAGTGGAGTTCATAGTGAATTTTAGTATATCACTACGCAATTGGCTGCCTTCACATCTCAATTTTAGCCTAACAACCTCCACTTCAGCATTCAAAAACTCCTCTCAACAACTCCCATACTAGTATGAAATTGATGTTTCCAAAAGTGTACATGTGTAAGTTTGATGGTAAGGATCCTCTCACTTGAATTAACCAAAATTAGAATTTATTTGAGCTACATCAAACCCCTTGTTCTAAGAGGGTGATGGTGGTGTCCCTGTATATGGAACCTAAGCAATTCATTTGGTATCACTGGTTATGTGCTCAAAAGAAAAAGAATGGTGCTCCTATTACATGGACTATCTTTACTAAGGAGTTGATAGATCATTATTAGAATAATGTCTCTAAGAACTATTTCAACCAATTAGCCAAGCTATGGAAAATAGGACTTGTGAAGGATTATATTCATCAATTTTAGAATCTATCTTTACGGGTGGAAAATATCACTGAGATAAATTTGACAGATCTATTTTTAGGTAGCCTCAAAGATAGCATCAAATATGAGGTTTTAATGTTTATCCCAACATTTTTTTTAGAAGTTATCCCTAAGGCATTCATGATAAAAGAAAAAGAGATGGTCAAAAGGAAAAATTTCACTACTAGTCATGAACACAACTTTCCAACACCATAATTTCCACAACCCACTAGATTAATACAATGAAAAATTGAGGATAAGTGAGCCAAATAGTTATGTTATGGTTGTGATATAAAAGGGAGCAAAGACCATCATTTTTCTGAAAAGAGGTTTTTTTACATTGAAGGTGCCAATGATGATGTAAAAGTACATGATGCAAAGGCAAAAGTTCCTAAGGATGAATCTAAAGACTCTCAACCTACTATTTCATGCCATGCCCTATCAGGTATTAGTACTCTCCAAACTCTTAAGGTGATGGGTTTCCTTAAGAAATAGGTCATTGTCTTGATTGATTATAGGAGCACACACAACTTCATCCATAGTAAGTTGGTTGCTCATTTGAACTATTTCATTTTTCTAGCTCTAGAATTTTAGCTTATGATTGTAGATGGTGGTACTGTCAACTATTTAGGAAAATGTCATAGTATTAAGTTGGCCATGGGATACTACTTATTGGATTATCCTATGTTTTCTATTCTGATGGGTGGAGCTGATATTGTTTTGGAAGTCTAGTGGCTCACCACTTTAGGCACTATTGAGATGAATTCTCAAGAATGATTCATGCATTTTCATTCTGAAGAAAGGGGATTTGAGCTAAGAGGATTAAAGGCTAAATCTCCCCAAATTTTTAGCTCCCATCAAATGACAAAGATTATCCATAAGGGTGCTTACGTATTTGTAGCTCACTTGTTTTCTATGGAAGTACAACCAACTCAACCATCTCCACCTCTTAATCTACAAAAAATAATTGATGCTCATTCCATTATTTTTGGAGACATGCCAAAAATATTTCCACTTAACTACATGCTTGATCATGCTATCACACTTATTCTTGGTAGTACACCACCTAACATTAGGCCATACAAGTATCCCTATGCCCAAAAAATTGAAATTGAAAACATGGTACAAGAGATGTTGGATGCAGGAATCATTTGCCATAGCCAAAGCAAATACTCTTCACCAATCGTCATGATGAGAAAGAAAGATGACACTTAGAGGATGTGCCCTGACTATAGAGAACTCAATAAGTACACTATCAAAGATAAGTTTCTAATTCCTATCATTGATGATTTTCTAGATGAATTGAATGGTGCTCTTATTTTACCAAGTTAGATCTATGTTCTAGGTATCATCAAATTAGGATTCATGATGAAGACATACCCAAAACCACTTTCAAGACTCATGAGGGCCATTATGAGTTTTTGGTTATGCTTTTTGGCCTAAAAAATGTACCATCTAGTTTTCAAATTTTGATGAATACTATTATTAAGCTATTTTTAAGGAAATTTATTTTGGTATTCTTTGATGATATCCTTATTTATAGTAAAAATTGGGCAGACCATTTAAACATGTACTCTCTATTTTGGAGTAAAATTAATTGTATGCCAAACCTTCCAAATTTACTTTTGGGGCTAGTGAGGTTGAATATTTGGGTCATTTTGTGTCTTATGAAGGAGTGAAAGTGAATCCTAAAAAATCCAAGAAATGGTGGATTGGCCAATTCTTAAAACATTCAAGCAACTTTGAGGATTTTTTGGGCTTACTAGTTACTATCATATATTTGTCAAAAATTATAGTAGTATTATATCCCCACTTACCTTTTTATTAAATAAATACTCCTTTCAATGGATTGATACAACTACCTAGGCATTTGAACAATTTAAATTGGCTATGTGCACTACACTAGTAGTGGCCACTCTTGATTTTTCTAAGACTTTTGTGGTTGAATGTGATGCATCTAGATATGGTATGGGTGTTGTAATCATGCAAGAAGGTAGACCATTGGAATTTGAAATTCATCAACTCAAGGGTAAAAATAAGCACAAGACCATCTATGAGAAGCAAATGATGGCCATTTTGCATACAGTCAAACAATGGAGACCTTATTTGATGGGTCATCACTTATAGGTAAAAATTGATCATGATAGTCTTAAGTATTTTTTAGAACAAAGGTTTTCATCTAAAAAACAAAAAAAATAGGTAACTAAGATGATAGGATATGATTTTTAAATAGTCTATAAAAAAGGCAAGGACAATGTGGTGGTAGATTTACTATCTAGAAAAGATGAATTAGTTGAGGCATTGCTATGTGCCATAACCATTTTGCAAGAAAATTTTCTAGAGGAAGCATGATCAAAATGGGAACATGTAGTAATACTCATGATTTGATTCAAAATATTTATCAATGTTTAGATGGATTTGAAAAAATTACATGGAAAGGTAATGCATTATGGTATAAAAATAGATTATACCTATGTAATAATTCTCTTCTTAAACAAAAAATCCTTCAATAACTTCATGCAACTCCAATTGAGGGTCATTCAAGATTTTTGAAAATCTATCAAAAGATCAAGAAATATTTTTTGGGAAGGTCTCAAGGCGGATGTCCAAAAATATGTGGTTAAATGTATGATATGTCAACAAAACAAAGGCAAAACCATAAAAAATCTAGGTCTTTTATAGCCTTTATCTATCCCTAGCCAGCGTTGGGAAGAGATATCTATGAATTTCATTACAGGGTTACCAAGATATGATGGCCAAAATGTTATCATGGTTGTTGTATATCATCTCAATAAGTATGATAATTTGTGTTCATTATCCCAGCCATTTGTTGCTAGTACAATATCTTTAGATTTTCTCAATATAGATTAGAAACTACATGGGACCCCTAAGATCATTGTCAGTGATAGAGATCCCATTTTTACTAGTAATTTTTGGATTGAGTTATTTACATGTTTACACACTCAATTGGCTCATAGTTCATCCTATCATCCTCAATATGATGGACAAATTGAGGTAGTCAACAAATTTTTAGAATGATATCTCCATTGTTTTATTTCTAATAAATAGGATAGATGGGTTCATTGGCTGCCACTTACTGAATGGTGGTAAAATAATTCTATTTATAGTTCTTCCAAAATGTCTCCTTTTGTGGCACTATATGGATACCACCCTCCAACCATCACTTCAACCTTGAAGGTCCATCCTAAGGTTCATGTAGTTGAAGAACATATTCACCATCAACAAGAGGTCCTTGCAAGTTTGCATGAAAATTTAGCTATGGCCTAGAATCACATGAAGCAACAAGCAGATCAACATAGAAGTGAGAGGCATTTTGACATTGGTGATTGGGTTTTTTTTTTGCTTATATCCATATAAACATATGCCATTGAAGCAACAAAAAAAGGATAAGAAGTTGGCCCCTAAGTATTATGGGCTTTATCAAATCTTAAAAAAAATTGGTAGTGTGGCATATAAGTTAGATTTTCCTTCATCCACTCGAATACATCTAGTGTTTCATGTATCATGCCTAAAGAAAGTCATTGGACATAGAGTTAACATTCAAACAAAATTACCAAAATTGGATGAGAAATTTAGAGTTATTCCTGATCCTGAGGTGATCCTCTAATGTTACACCAAGTAACTGCATTCTAGAGCAATTACAGAATACCTAATCAAATGAAAGAATCTACCATGTGAGGATGCCACTTGGGAGGATGAAGCATTTATGCAATAGCATCCAAAGTTACCATAATGTTTAGGATAACATTATTTTGAATGGAAAGGGCTTGTTATGACCTTAACCATTAGTGTGTCTAGGGATATGTGTGGCCAACTTATGGCTTACATACCTCTTTTATTTACTTGTTGCATTTCTCTATGTTCTTGGATAGGTTGGCCTATGGAATAACCTTGGCTAAGTATAATATATATAGGATGTAGTGGTTAGTCTTTAATCATCATGTGAAGTATTATGCTATTAGTGCATTATTGTGGAGGTTGACCCCTCAAAGTGGCTTTGAAATAGTATCCATTATTTTGTTCTGTTGTTAATTATCATTGTGTAATATCTCATATTTTCTTATTATGTGCAATATAAAATCATTCTGTATGAATATCTAAGTAATTTCAATACAAAATATCTCTACACACATCATAACTAACATATTTTAAGTATCATTTTAATTGATATCTAAATTGAACCATAGTATCTTATACATTGTCTTAGAGTCATTCAAGGACTACCTAATAAATAAATTCCAAATAAAAAGTAGGCACACTAGAAAGTGGAAGATGTAGGCCCCTATTATGATAATGACATAATCATGGGAGAAAGGGTGGAATTTGATACTAAATGAGATATAAATCCTTGAATCCAAGAGATGGTTGTGGTCATATGAGAGGATAATACTCCATACTAAGTGGACCTTGTGAATTCTATTAGAAATTTTGAGTTGGGGGCCTCAAAAAATATCTAAAATATTGTTAAATGGATCTACACTTATCCATAGATTATTTATAACACTACTACCAAATATAATACACCTCCTTATTTTTGGAATATAATCAAGTGTAAACTCCAGAGGTGACTTGTTTGGCTAAAGGGGAAAATTAATATCCTTGATCCAAATTATATCTATATATTATTGAAGGGATTGATAGTTAGATAAATAATATTTACTAACCTTGTGGAAGCAACAAGACCACCTAGGATTGGAAGGTCAAGGTGATTAATTATCCATGGTAGGATCAAGGACTTTCATCTTATATTGTGTTATAATTTTTTGTTAAGTGTAATCATGATCATTTTAATCTACTCCCTCCTATGAATATATTTCCACTTGTCATGATTAATAATGGACATTGAGAGACTGAATTAAACCTAAATAATCATTCATAGATATACATGAAATTATTACACCCTATTAAGTCCTTTTGTACTTGTTAGACCTTCCTATACCTTGCTAGACCTTCTCATATATAACTAAGGCCTTGTAGATAGTGTTATAGTATTGGCCACCTATTTAATTATTGATTAGATGGCCTATACTAAAACTTACCCATACTATACTTGTTTTATTCTAGGCCATTGAAAAATATTTATAAATGACTTTTTTTTTGAGTTTGATCCAAACTCTATATCAGTTGTAAACCTAACTCATAACTCTCTATGTTTTTGATTCTACTTTTATTTTTCCTCCATCTTGTGATAAATTCATACTTCACTTGATATTTGGACTAGATTCACCATTTTTATCCATAGTTACTCATGCCTTAATTTTTGATTGCTGTCATGCTATATTAGTTGGCATTGCACCTAATTTGTGTACTTGGTTTGGATCTCACACCTCTTGTTTTCTCCTACCTCATTCTCTCTATTATATTTATAGCATTAGATTAGATAAATTTTATTATAGCTTTGTGTTCCTATAATCATGATAAAATTTGGACTCTTGGTGGTTTCTTATATTGTAATTGAGCATGGTCTAAGGGAACTTAGTTAGATAGGTGAAATCATTATTTTGGCTTAGTGTATTATTATTTCTAGGGTTAGAGTTTACATTTTAGGGTTATATCCATATTAAAAAATAATTTAACATAGATTATAAAAATCTTATGCATTTTCATTTGAAAATGTTTTTCCTTTGAAATCATCTTTAATACCTTAGGGTTGCATATTTTCAAATCATTATTTATTCTTGAGACCTCTTAATTGTTTAGATAGCTTTACTTCCCTATTTAAATCACATTTTTTATTTCCTTTAGTTTATTTCATTGTTATGGTTACACCATCAGAGATACCTGATTCTATGTTAAGCTTGATCACGCTAGCCTTAACTTGGTTATGTAAGTCCATCTTTGGCCTAGTGCAAGAAAAAAATCTAGATAGATACCTTAGATATCTAGTGGCTTTTTGTGTTATTCATCCCAATAGGTGTATTATTATTATCCCTTTTCTAAACCCTAGTGGCTCATTTGGATTCTTAGACCTACATTATGACACACTCAATGGGACCTTATATCAGTTTTCATTTAATTTCTAATTTTTTTAGAGCTCTCCTATCCCATTTCCTATTGTTATCTATAAGGATTTATTTAAATCTATGTTTTGGATCCTTATCTAGTTGTTTGATCTTGGTAGTTTGTCTCTTTCATTTATTTCTTATTATTTATTATTTCATTTCACCCATGGTCGGTCTCCCACCTCTGGGATGCCATTCCTACCACATTTAGGGGTAAACCCCTGAACTCACTCTTGATAAAATTGAGAATATAATGGAATGACACATAAACTATAGGATTTGAGATGTAACCATTCCCTAGTCATGTGACCATGAATCTCTAGTGTTACATAGGGGATTATATTGGTAGTGTATAACCAACATACTCATTCTTATTTTTAATAATTTAAGATCTACCTATCTGATGGTACCTCCTTACAACCTGAGATTACTCTATATTCAACTATAAGGGGTGAAGAAAATCCACTAAAACTTGAAGAGACCCTTGTAGGCATTGTTTATGGCTAGTTTATGACAAATTCCATTTAGATAAAGAATGTGTTACCTAGAAAGGTAGTGCTAAAATATCATCCACTCCCTAGATCTCTCCACTTTTGGATCCCAATCATAATTTGTATGTGTTCATAGATCATATTCCTAATAATGAAGAGTAAATCCAAGGTTAAATCTCATCACTCTTATTCTCAATCTTCTACCTCTTTTGGTTCCTCCTCCTCAACCAACCTGAAAGGAAAGTCCAAGCATGATTGTAGCAATGTTGTTGCTACTATTAACATAGCTTATATTGGCTTGGAGTGCTTTGTCAACATGTTCTTAGGTTAGGCAACTAACCCCATTTAATATACCAGTGGAGTGGGTCTCATGAACCTACCCATGGTGGTAATGATATGAAATTTAGGTTTGAATAATATCCATTCCCAAGATAAGTAGCACCTTTAATATATCAAGAGGAGATAAAATCACTCTCTATTGGTATTTCCATTTAGAACCTTCTATGCCTTTGCCCTAAGCAAATGGGCCTCATCTTCAATCAACTTGATCTATCTAATGAGGCACGACTATGGTATGACACCAAAATTTTAGACTAGTTTTTGCACTAGAATAATCTAATGAAATTCATACAAAGATTAAAAGATATGCTATCAACCTTGAGTTATGAAATGTTGAAGTTAAGGTCAAATTTATTTTTTAAGCACTCTCTCATTTCATGAAGGATTAGGGAAAGCACTCTTTATTGTGTGATTTGTGTGTAATCTTTGTGTATGTGCATAATGATCATGAAACTTATTTGTTATTATTTATTCACTTTTTAATGCCATGATGGGCATCATGTATCTTCCTCATTATCTAATTACATGATCAATATCATGCATCCCTCCCTAAGTAGTTGTATTCAACTTTAGGTACTCAATTTTGTTAAATTTATAATTACATGACTAATTTGTAACATCTATCTACACATAACATTTATATGCTTATATTCTATATGCATCTTACATTATTAATTTTTATCAATTTATCTATGATGATTGCATGTTATCTAAATGTTATCATTACAATTCATATTTAAATAATTTATATAACATATTTCACATAAATTTTTATTTGGAGTTAAGATATTTCATAAGATCCACAACTCACCTTAAAAAAGGGGGCATACATAGTGGATTTTCTTAGATACTAAGCTCTAATTGTAAAGGACATAGACATAAAATTGTAGGTTTTTCTTAGATGATCATGGGTCATACCCAAATTTTACTTAAAAATTAGTTTTAGATAACAACATTCTATTTAGATAAGAACATAAGCTAGCAGTGTCCATATAGCACATTATTTTAAAAATAATAAAAACAATAATTTATAGATTTCCCATAATTACACTTAGTCTACAAATTAGTTCTAACATTGATCAGAAACATGGTTTATATTTATATATGAGTTTATTTGAAATATTACTTAGATTAGGGGCATCATGCATGACATGTATTATAGGTTATCACACATATTATTTATCAAAAAATTACTTGATATTACTCAGCTATAGAATCTATATACACCCAAATATTTAATTAGGGGCATGTGGGTAGCATGTGGTCACCTCCATAATTAGTTTTTGTACCAGTTTCATAGATGAAGTGGAAATGCTTGTCATTCTCTATGTTATAAACACTATACTCAAATCATACTATTTTGACACTAGTTTTCATTAATTTTTCACCAAAAACAAACCTTATTCTATCTAAAGTGGTCAGTTCACCTTTTGTTTCAACAATTTTAGACCAATTTTTGCACTAGAACAATCTATGGAAATTAATATGAGGATTCCAAGCTAATCTACCTACATTGAGTTTTGAAATGATGAAGTCAAGGCAAAATTTATTTTCTAATAACTATTTATTTTTAGGGAGGATTAGGGCAAGTGCTATTCAATCTAAGTTCATCAGCAAAGAAGAAATATCAAAGGGTCTTACCCTCCATAGTCATCAGTTTTACACCAAAAAAATTAATAGGTTAGGTACCCTATCATGTGCATTCATTCTTTGTTATTATATATATAGGTTCTCTTGTCTTTACTTCTTGATTTGTATCTTAAGTAAGGCTTTATTTTATACATGTTTCATCATAATTTCTACATGTGGTGTACATTCAATACTATTCTTCATAGGTAAGTTTAGGTATAACTCTTTTCCTTTTACTCTATTACTTTTACTTTGTTGCATTACTAAAATAAAAAGGGGGAAAATCTAGACACATAAATTAAAATTTAATAATTAATCAATGCATGTATGACAATTTTCTCAAACACACTTAGCTTAGGCTAATTATATGGTACTTAAACACCTTTCCTTAATTTCTATGCAAATGAATCTTACTTATTAAGAAAATTATGGCTTTAATATTCCTATTTCACATTAAATATATTCCAAGCTCATCCCTAAACTACTTTAAATTTCCAACTTAGCTACCTTTTCTCTTCATATAAGGCTCTTATTTTAGGACTATCCTTCCCACCAATAGTATTTGAATTCATTGACTACATCCTCTTGGCAAAAAATACTCTTTTCTCAAATTTAAATTTACCCCATGGTTAATCCTACACATTTCATGATCCTTATTTGAAGGAATTACAAAATTATCACTATAAAATCACATTTTACATTTATTTACACACTAAATGGAAAGAGGCTAACACCATTTTATAAAATTTCTAGAATACTTATTGCACATTGAGATAAAATTCATTATTTATCCCAATTATAATTCCATAAAACCTTAGTAGCCCTAAACTAAGTTTGTGTACACCCCTAAGGTCACAAGCCATTATAGAATAACATTAATTAGGCCAAGATTACAATACCATTTAACATTTCACCAATATTTCACACACACCGCCATATAATGGGATAACTACATGGAGTTTTATCCCTATTATGAGTATTGGTATTAGATATATCTCAACATAGGGGGTATTGAGGTTGAACACAAATTCAACCACTAACCCATTTTCCCCCTTAATTTAATTTTATCGATATGACATATTGATCTAATAGTACAAATGAATAATAAGTTACACAATGGATAAAATAACATAAATTAGATTAATAGAGCCTGCATGTCATAATGTTGAAAGTTATCATTGATGTAATGTGTTTATGTTATATCATTGATGTCAAGAAGGATCAGTAAGGTAAAAGTTTTCTTTGATATCATATTCTTGAGGTTATTTATGCCAAAGGAATTTCTAGGTCAAGTGTTGGTTCACAAGAAGGTGGCTATGTTCATTGGTATGAGGTTGATTGTTTGAGCTTTATAGTATGGATTTAAGTGATCCAATAAAATGTCTTGAGAAGAATAGTGAGGTATGGTGAAATGAGTAAATAAAAGTATATGGATTTACTTGAGGTAGTGTAAGTTTCATTTCTCTAGTGAAGTTCTTCAAATCTTCATGAGTTTAGATAGAGAGATTGTATTCATGTCTTGTATATTAAAGAAGGCTAGTTCAATATTGGGTAGTGAATTATATGGTTTAAGGATACTTGGTCAAAGGATAATTATGGGATATGTTTTGGGTCATATACTATATGTCTATAGGTGAGTATTAAGCTTCATTTGGTGTCTTGAAGATCTCAAAGTGGTATAGTTCCTAATAGGTCTATTTGTTAAACTAATTCTTAAGCATTTATATAGCTTGTAGAGGCATGATGGTGGTGATATGGATGTGTATGATATTTAAGTTGTAAAATTTATTTTTGGATCATGTGATAAATGTGTTGAGTTAGTCACATGACTCTTAGAGTGATCCAAATGGGTAAGTTCTTTTTAGTGGTCTGCTCATGGTCCTAGTCTTAAGACCCTAGGTGGTAGAATGAGTTATCATGATCAGGTTTGGAGGATATTGAGATAATGTGATCATGGTTTTCCATGATGTTTCAAATATTTTGGTGTAGTTTTAGGTCTTGAGTTGAAATAGAAATCATGAAAATGAGTTTAAAGGTCTCTTGTATGTGTAAAATGGAAGAGACAAAGACTAGAGAAGGATTTTATCATGATTTTTGGCATGTGTGATTATTGAATGGTAATTTGAGATATTAGGGAGATATGGAAAATGGTCATAATTTTTTTCCAATAATAAGGATTTGGTTTCATGGGTAGATATTTATGAACAAATGTTAGGAATGGAAACTAGTCTAAAATCCTCTTAAAACCCTCATAGTGACCCAATAGGGAAGATATTGATGGAAATGGATCATAATGGATTTTATTACCTATTTTTATGATTTTATTATGTATATTACTCTAATAGGTATCTCCAAATAGCATTGGTATGTCAGATGAGTGAGTGGAAGTTACAAGAAATCCCTTATTGCTAAAAAAATCATATAATAGGTAGGGTTGACTGAGTCAAAGTTTCACAATGGATGGAGGTTGAATCTTGCGACTTATATTTCATGAAAATTTTGTTTTTATATTCATTTTAAAAAATCCAAATATACTAAATTGGTCATGTAATTTGGCTTATCACTAAAAATTCCAATAGTGAAGATAATGAGAAAAACTAGGTAGAAGTGAGAATCAGATTAGGGATGAGAATCATGGATTTAGAGCTTATTTATGCATTTCTTGAGCACTATATTAGTTTGAAAGGTTAAATGGAAAGAAAATAAAGTATTTCTTAGAAGGTCAAATCATGGTCCTAGAAGCACAAGATGGCCAAGAAACTAAGAAAACAGAGTCAAGAATTGAAATCTATGGTCAAGATCTTAGGATAAAATATGTGCCTTGTGACATATCCAAAGAGTGAAAATGATCATTTAAGGTTGTCAATGCAAGTTTAAGGTCAAAGGAAGTTAAGTGTGATTAGTTGAAGACCGAGTTTGGCTCCTTGAAGTTTAAACATGAAAAACTCATGGAAAATATGAGAAAGGTTGAGAAAGAACATGAGAAGTCAACTCAAACCAATAAATATGAAAATTATCTTAATAAAAATAAGAAGGTCAACTTGAAGGAAAATCATAAAATATCGACTCCAAGTAGGTAGCCCAATGCAACAAGGTATTCTAATTCATTTCATGGTTATTGCTTCAATTTTTATTAGTTTGGGCATAAATAAAGGGATTTTAGGAGGAGAAGTACTTGATCAAAAATAGATTACAATCCAAATTAGGAAAAATATTTGAGTAAGTTTATTTGCTTTAGTTGTCAACATATTAGTCACATTGCAAGTTGTTGTAAGATTGGATTGGATAAACCCTCTAATCATAAAAAGATAATTGATGCCCCCTAAAAGGGTATGGGACCAAAGTGCAACAAGACCAAAGTGAGTTAATGTTAATCACATTGAGCCTATAATTTAGAATTATTTTTTTGTAGTAGGATAGGAATAAGATGTGAAGAAGTTCAAAAATCATGTATTATAAGCATCTATTGATGGTTTATTGGAATAAAAATGGAAATAAAAAAGAAGGATAATGTAAAAATCAAGCTTGATGTGAAAATCAAAGAAAAGAGAATCATAAAGAAAGACTATCTATCTCACAATTTAAATATGGTTGAGAGAAGTGGATTAGAGAACTGAGGGTCACCTAAGTTCACATTGTTATAGATCCCTATGAAGTTGGGAATCTCTATCTAGGATTCAAGGAGATACTCTTTAGCCAATAAGAATCACGTAAAGGATTATATCTTGAGGTGGTTTTTTGAAGAAAGGTTTGGATGATTAGTTCAGAGGTAGATCATGTATGGATATCATCAAAAAAGTACCATGATCCATGAATAGTAATGGAAGTAGGTGTTTTCATTAGTCTTAGTATAGAAAGAGATAATTTGAAGACAACTAATAATTCTAGTTGTTTGAATGATCTATATCATGGTTGAGTTTTGCATAGAGGGTTGCATGATGAGACAATGGGAATATAGGTTAAAGGAGTTAATATGCTTTAAGGTGTTACTTAGTTTAGGTCTATATATGGACCTTATCTTAGACCTTTCCAAGTCTATTAAAGTATGATGGATAATTGTGTAAGCATGATTATATTGAGGATTGGTGAATAAATATGTTTGGGAGATATGAAATCAGGTAAGGTAGAGTGTTTCTCAAATTGATGATAGTGTGTTTATCATAAAGGCATTTAGTAGAAGTGAAGAATAGAGTAAGGGGAAGTATATGTGAGTTGTTTCAAAGGTTTAAGAAGGATGTTTTCTTTAGTATGATTTGAGAACCAAAATGTGAATAACCATAGAGAAGTATGTATAGACAAAGGGGGAGCTTGTTGAATCTAAGAGAGGTTAGGTCCAAATATTGGTAGACTATGTGTGGATGACCTTGTGAGTGTATGACCCTTTGTCATTAATGTCAAAAGGGGAGAAAGTTCTTAATGGTAAAAATTTTTGTGGGAGATTTTTTTTTGATAAAATCATTTAGTTTGAGATATAATCAGCTTGTTGAATAATAGTGTAGTTTGAGAATGATTAGTTCAATTTTGTTTTACCATCAATGTGGTTTGCCATTAATGATAAAAGGGGAGATTGTTAAAAGTTTTCATTGATGTCATGTGTTTGTGTTATATCATTGATGTAAATAAGGATTATTAAGGTGAGATTTATCTTTGATGTCATATTCTTGAGTTCACTAATGTAAAATGAAGTTTTAGGTCAAGTGTTTGTTCATAAGAAAGTGGCTATGGTCATTGGTATGAGGTTGATTGTTTGAGCTTGCTAGTATGGCTTTGAGTGATCTAATGGAATGTCTTGAGAAGCATAATGAGATATGGTGAAATGAGTAAATATAGGTATATATATTTTATTTAGGTAGTGTAAGTTTCATGTCTTTGGTGAATATCTTAAGAGCTTCATAAGTTTAGAGAGAGAGATTGTATTCATGTATTGTGTATTTAAGAAGGCTAGTTCAGTCTTGGGTAGTGAAATATATGGTTTAAGGAGAATTTTTAAAATTAAAATGATGGGATATGTCTTTTTATCTTGTATTATATGTTTGGAGGCGAGTATTAAGCATTATAAGGTATCTTTAAGATCTCAAAGTGGTATAGTTCCTAGTAGGTCTATTTGTTAGACTAGTTCTTAAGCATGGATATAACTTATAGAGGAATGATGGTGGTGATATGGATGTGTATGAGATTTATGTTGTAAAATTTAGTTTTATATCATGTGATAAAGGTGTTGAGTTAGTCACATGACTCTTAGAGTGAGCCAAAGGTTTAAGTTCTTCTTTAGTGGTCTTCTCATGGACCTAGTCTTAAGACCCTAGGTAATCGAATGAGATATCATGATTAGATTTGGAGGTTTTTGAGATCATGGTAGAATGGATTGATGTTTTAAATTATGTTTCAATTATTTTTTTATATTTTTAGGTCTTGAGTTGAAGGAGAAAGCATGAAAATGAGTTTTAAGGTCTCTTGTATGTGCAGAATGAAGAGATGAAGACTTGAGAAGGATTTTATCATGCTTGTTGGTAAATGTGAATATTTCATGGGAATATGAGATATTATATATATATGGAAAAGGGTCCTTTATAATTTTTCCAAGAATTAGGAGTTGGTTTTATGGGCATGGCTTTATGAACAAATGTTGAGAATGGAAACCAGTCTAAAACCCTCATAGTGACCTGATATGGAAGATCTTGATGGAAATTGCTAAGAATGGATTAGATGACCTAGTTTTATGATTTTATAATCTATATGACTCTCATAGGTACCTATATGTAACATTTTTTTGTTAGATGAGTGCGTGGAAGCTATAGAAAATCCCTTGTTTATTAGAAAATTTGTATAATAAGTAGGGTTGATTGAGTGAAAGTTGCACAATGGATGGAGGTTGAATATTGTGACTTATAATTAATTCCAATGGTTATTTATTATTATTTTAAATAATTCAAATATACTAAACCATTCATGGAATTTGGTTTATCACTAAAAAGTCCAATAGTGAAGATAATGAGAAAAACTAGGTAGAAGGGAGAATGAGATTAGGGACGAGTTGTCATGGATTAAGAATGGATCAAATTACATGGGGTTTTTTTTAAATAACTATAGCACATTTAAATATTTTTTTATAAGTTTTTTATATCATTAAAAAGGTTGAAAATGTTGTTCACAAGATGACCTGTCTAGTGAAGATGAGATAATGAAGGTGTAAGTTTTAGATATTGGTCTATATATTCCATATTTACTATTATAAATCTCTATATTTGTGTTTTAATGTGTTATAAATATATATAAGGATAATATTCATGAATTATTACTTATTTAATATGTCTACATAGATGTTTAAATGTATAATCATCATGACTAGTCCACAAGGCAAAATGGTAGTTCTAAGTAATCATGTGAAAGTGACGAGTTGGAGGCTCTCTACACTTAGATTAATCATAAAATAAATACTATGTTTATTTTTAGGACATAAATGACCTATCCATTATTTTAATAACCTTATACATCAATATATGAGGTTGGATTATGAAAGCTAAAATGGCTTATCCAATTGTGTAAGGACCAAGAGAGAGAATGTCAATAGATTGGTATTTAAGACCAATGTTTGACACTATAAATTGTAATGTATCTACTATAGGATGTTATATATGTCAGATATTAACTATTAATGTGTATTATATGTTTTTGAAGTTTCCTTATAGGTGTTAAAGACAATATTCATCAAGCCTATGTTTTAGAGCATTTAGGTAGTTGTATGTGTGTTAGTAAGATTGATGTTATTGAGTCATTATGCCTAGTTTGTAATTATATAAAGAATGTGATGATGTTATAAAGATTAAATTAGATATTATATATTCATATAAATTTTTTTAAAGCTATTTTAATGATGTTTAAGTTCAAGTTACTAATGACTAGGTTCTAAGCAAATTGGTAGTTTTGAGTGAGCTTATTAATGAGGTGTTTTTGAGTCTTTGGAGCCTGAGTGATGGATTCTAATGAGTTTTTAAATTTCCCTGAGGTCAATAAGTTTACATAAATATTTTTATTATGCATATAATGTGTTTTTATATGTTTTTTTAGCTTCATCTTTAAATATGATGTTTTTGGGGTAATTAGGCCTAATAGGTCTTTAAGGCGTAATGATGCTTTCAAGGTGTGAGTGAAGGATTCGTGACTTATTGAGAATGGATAAGGTTTTTTTACACTTTAAAATAAGTTTTTTATTTATTTATTGAGGTCCATCTTGGTCATATAGGTTTAAGTTGTTCCATGGAAAGGATAAACCTAATTGCAATTAGGTCTCTAGTAGGCCTAAAAGAAGAAGGTTATCTAAGTGATTTTGGACAAACTAATGATTATATTTTGAATAATTAATATGTGTATCATGTCATAAGACATTTTTTGGTTTTTAACCTAATGAATTAATGTCTTGGCCAACCAAGAGTGTGACTTTTCTAGTGATTGGTATAAGTACAAGGCCTAATTAGTCTATTTAGTTTGTGTAGTAGAGAAGACACCTATGAGAAAATAATAGGGTATATTGTGAAGGAAAAACAGGATTTTAATACCATAAAGATATGGGAAGATAATATTATGAACATATAACATATTTGTTTCATGAGGATATCAAGGTCAGTTGACCTAATAAGCCAGTAAGACGCAGATTGAGTGAGAAAGCCTAAGAGGCAGGTTTGAAAGAGATAAAAGAGTTTTAAGAACAAAATAAGGTTATAATAATTAATTGAGTGATAAACTTTTTTACTAAGGTGATTATAGGTTCCATGTGGCTGAGTTGGTGTTGAGTCACCTAGGGGGTTGGTGCCTCTTTGCAAGTTGGTGCTTGTTAAAGGCCTCGTTGAGTTGGTGCTTGACTGGTGAGGGGTTAGTGCTCCTTGTGGAGTTTTTGAATCAATAAATATTGATTAATTTATTATAATACTATATTATAAGCTATATTTTAGTGGGTTTATCGCCCATGAGGGTTTCCCACATATATCTTGTGTTCATGATCTATGTGATCGCTTCTCTATGCATTTCTTGATCACTATATTGGTTTAAAAGGAAATGGAAATAAAATATTGTCTTAAGACATTTATTAAACCTAAACTTATTGGTAGTGCTTCAAACACATAATTCTTAGTTAAATTTTCACATAAACTTCAAAATCCTTACTAGACACTAGCACTCCATATAGATAACAGGGTGGTATAACTAGGTCTAATTAGCATGACATAATATAGATATCCAACAAAGCCTTAATCCTAATTAAAATCCATCTCACATAGTCACACATTTTGATATATATTCTCACTATTAGTCCTACATTCTTATTTTCTAGCTAAGTTATTTCCTTCTTACATTTTCCCCTTTTAGCATATTTCTATATTTAGAAAGTTTTAAAACATAAATACTTAATTTATTTCATATCTTAATATTATGATTTGATGCAAAAAAAATTATTTATTAGTTAATTAAATTTTAATTACCCAAATTTTTATATAATAATACCAAACCAAAAATAGAGATTTCTAACTCCAAACAAATCTAACATAGCCTGCCAAAAAATCAATGGTAACTAAATCCCACTATAGGAAAATAATGAGAAAGTTACATATTTTGATGCAATTTTTTCATAATAATGAATAATTTAAAAAACATGATGAACATACATACATAATTTGAAGGAATAAACTCAATCAAAAACAAAAAAAATCTTAAAAATACTTTAACCTAACATACAAAAGTTCATAAACAAGAAGTTTCAACCTCAGGCATTTCTAGGGCTTGATGTTGTTAAGTGAATAACCCAATAATTATATAAATTCACTAACACATATATTAAATTTTAAATCCAACACATCAAAAATATCTTTTTGTAGTGAATTTCCAAGGTTAAAACTTCTACTTCTTGGTCTAACATAAACCCAAATAAAAACCTCTAATGCCAAGTACAAATGTAGGATCAAATCCTACACATAAAAGCCAATTTATAAAATAAAATGAGCTTCCTAATATGTCACCTCATCATTTTCAAAAATAATTTTGAATGTATTAACCCACAGGCATAATAAACCATGATCTTAAATAGATTAATAATCAATAAAATACTTTTATTAGTAGCCTAACCACATCAAAACTTCATGAAAAAATAAAAATCTAGAAAACAAATTGAATTATCATAGGAAAAATTTATATTAATATTTTCCCCATAATATTTTATGATTCTAAGATATGAGGAGGGGAATGCTTCTAGATACAAGGAAACCATTTCACATTAAAAACATTGGAATAATATAAAAAATATGAAACCATAACCATCACTAAAGATTTAACCAAGGGAATGAATTTATGAAAATTATCTTTAAATGTAAAATATTTACACAACCTAAATGTTTCCTTTATATCCATATCTTTCCAAATATTATCAATTAGTTTGAAATTTTTGGCTACACTACCCACACTTAGATTGAAAAAGTTGGGTATGCCATCCACATCCATATTATCCACCAAATATTCCAAAATAAAAAAGAGTGAAAAAGGGGAAAAAAAATTAAAATCATTAATTAATTTTAGACGAAATGGAGACAATTACAAATGATAAATCTATATCTCCTCAAACCCATATAGAAACAATGCTACATTTTTTTTTCAAGCCAACAAAATTGAGGAAAAAATACCTCAAATAATGTATATCTAACCTTGTTTACTACAAAACCCTTACAATCAAATACCTCCATGTTATCATTATGATCTAAAATGAACACACCATTTCATGAATTTCATCTTGTTTCCATAAAATATGGTCCAAAAATTTCCCAAGTGGAATAATATCTTTTTACACATCCATCATCTAAAATAAAGGCATATGTGATTGAAACTTCGAATTAAAACATGGTTTCCCCTCAAAAATATTATCTAGTTATTTTTTAATCTTATCACTATACTCTCTTTTATTTATCTCTTTCCATCCATTCCTCAATCAAAATACAAGAGAGGGATTCCCCAAAGTCAAGGTTAAACAACATCAGTGAAGTGAAAGAAACAAAGGAATAAAATAAATGTTCTTAGATCTAAAAAAATGAGAATAAAAAATGAACTAAAACCCTAATTGGAAGTAGTGGGAAAGCATTAAACCCTACATATATCCTAGCCATTAAAAAACTCAAAATATGGAGGTTGACTGATTGGGAAAAACAATGAGAAGTTGAATACATATTTTTCAAGCTACTATTATTATTATTATTATTATTATTATTATTATTATAATTATAATTATATCTTAATTCACAATTTATTTTGTTAAAAAAGGTCAAAATTTAAAAATTCAATTTCTTACTATTCACCACCATTATCACTTACATATGGAAATGGAAAAAAGATGAGAAGGTAAAATGTGTTGAAGATGAATTATAAGTCCAAATTAATTACACCAATGTATGGATAAATAGTAGGATGTTAGAAATTTTAAATAAATTACATGCACATAAGAGAAAGGTTAAGATTAAAAGTTACGAGGAAGAGTCCAAAGATAATTTGAAAAATATTTATGTGGTTTTAACAAAATATAAATAATATTTCTCTAATTGGTGATATTATAATTAAATTACTTAAATTTTCATAATTATGGAATAATATATCGAATAATTAAGATTAGAATAATTATAACCATAAAAATAAATGAAAAAAGAGCAAAATAATTTATAATAATTACATAATCGCTTTGAGGGGGAAACCTCCACAACAATGCAATAAGAGTAGAATTCATAATATCATCACAAAATAATAAACAATACCTCCTATATGTTCTCTATTTATCCATGGCTATTTTATAGGCTAGATTTGCTAAGAACATAGAAAAATGCAATAAGATAATATGAAAGTTATGTAATCCACAAGTCGGTCACACATATCCCTAGATTAACTATAGGTTAAGGGTGTAGCATGCCCCTCATCTTAAAAAAACATTTTTATCAATTTTTAACTAATTTTAGATGTTTCTATAAGAAATATTCATCCTCCCATGTTTCATCTTCATGATTCAGACTCTTCCACTTGATTAAATACTCCTTAAGCTCTCTTGTTCATAGCTTTTTTATGCATATGTGAAGGATCTCCTTAGGCTCAAAAATTAATCTTCCTTATTCATCCAATTCAATTAAATAATTATAGGTAAAAAATATCTATTCAATTACCTTATTCATGAAAGATACATGAAATACATGATGTATACATGTGGATTGTGGTAGTTCAACTTATATGATACACTACTATTTTTTTATAGGATTTGATAAGGGCCATAATACTTAGGAGAAAGTTTTTAATCATTTTTTATATTTATTAATAGACATATGATTATATGTATTTAAGAACAAAATACTTGATCATTGAGATCAAAATTCCTCTCACTATGATGCTGATTAGATTGATTCTTCATTATATTTTATGTTATTTATAAATTCTTCTTTAAACCATCTAATACCTTTTGTTGATATTGAATATGTTCCTCAATAACTCTAACCTTGGGTTTCACCTTCAAATATGAATTGATGTATGTGGGTGATAATAATAAAGTGACATAAAGGGAGACATTTTGAAATAGGTATGGGAGGAAATGTTGTACCACCATTCTACTAGAGGTGGACAATGGATCTAATGTTCATGTTTATCTAATGAAACAAAATGAAGATGCCCTTCTTGGAATTTGCTGACAACCTCCATTTGACCATCACATTGAGGATGATAAGATGATATATGAGGGGTCATTCATACCAAAACTTGTAAATAACTCATTTCAAAATTTATTAGTGAATATATGATCCAAATAAGTGATAATGATTTTTGGGGTACGATTTAAATTTTAAACTGTATTGAGAAAAATAATAGCTATTATATTAGCTACAAATGGTTTTGGTAAGGAATAAAAAAGATCATATTTTTGAGCCTGTACACAACTACCATGATGACATTTTTACCTTTAGATCTCAAAAATATTGTAATGAAATCCATGGAAACCTCCTCCCACTACTAGCTAGGGATGAATAATGGTTGTAGAAGACATGGCGTCTTAATTATTTACCCTTTGTTCTATTGACAAATCATGTATTATAAAATAAATAAATATAAATCCCCCTTGATTCCAACCTAAAATAAATATTTATTGATATGATTATATATATTGAAAAATATTAAATCTCCCTATTGGAGATGAATGGAGTTCCTAAATGATCTTGTGTTTGAGGACAAACTCCTTAAATAGGTACAATCTATCTTTATACCATGATGTGTTTCATTTACACTCATTTTTTAGAAACAATTGAACCATGATAAATATTATGAATTAATACCTATATATCCCTATCATTCTCCCATTTTGATCTTACTTCTTCTAACCAATCTTCTTTCCAAATGGTCATTGCACATAATAGTGCCTAAATGGATTCATCCCTCATGGAAAGTGCATCTGCTACCACATTATCTTTGATTTTATTATAAAATATATAAAATTAATATATAAAAATTTTATTCACCCATTTTTATTTCTCTTTTAATGAAAAATATAGTTTTAAAAATTATTTTAATCTATCATGATCAGTCTTTACTTGAAAGTGTCTACCCATCAGACATGGTCTCTATTTTTTAACTACATTAAGAATAACCATAATCTATTTCTTATAGATTAGATTTATATTATTTATTCCCTTTAATTGATTATTATAAAATGTAATGGTTATTATTTATTACATTAGTATTAGTCCCATGCCATATATTGATGCATCACATTCAACAACAAACAACATTAGTGGATGCCAAAAATAGAGTGGTGCACATAGATTTTTTTTATCTTCTCAAGTTCCTTAGTAGTTGGTTAAGTAAAATGGAAGGAATATATCTTCAACAAGGCTATGAGTGGAGTTTCTATGCTACCATAATTAAAAAATATATATGAAAGTACCATTTATCCCTAAAAATACATGAAGGTTATTGAAGGTCCTTGGCACTTTCCACTTCATCATAGCTTTGATATTATTAGGATAGACTTTGAATTCTTCATGTAAAACAATATGACCTAAATACTCCACCTCATGGACACCAAAAACACTTTGGAAGGTTTTGCATAGATTTGATGTTGTTCCAAAACTAATAGTACCTATTTCACATACTTCAAATGTTCTTCCCAAGTTTTGTTGTAGATTAGGATGTCATCAAAAAAACCAACACAAACTTCCTTAAAAAAAGATTGAAAATAATATTCATCAACCTATAAAATGTAGATGGTGCATTTTTGAGACCAAAAGGAATTACCCTAAAATCATAATGGATTTCATGAATTTTGAAAGTTATGTTATGGATATACTCAACTTTGATCCAAATTTGATGATACCTAGAATGAATATCTATTTTTGTAAAATAAATAACACCATGTAATTAATATAAATTATCATAAATTAATTGAAGAGGGAAATTATCTTTGATGGTGTAATTATTGAGTTCACTATAGTTTGGAAAAATCCTCAAAGTGACATCCTTATTCTACTACATGACCACTAGGGAATAATATTAACTCTGGATATATTAGATTAGACATGCCTCTAATATATGATGAACCATTTTTTAAATTTCACTTTTATAAGAATATATATACCTATATGGTATGATGTTAGGTGGTGTGCTACATGGAATTTATCTTATTGAATGATCATGTTTTTTGTTGGGTGGTAGGTATTCTAGAATTGTGGTAAAAACTATTGGATGGTCATCAAGAATTATTTATACTCTAGATGTGTAGACACATGTGTTGGTTGAAATTATAAGGAAAAAAGTTATGCTACAAATCATGTTTCCCCTTTTTAAATAATATTCATAATATGATGTGAAATAAACAATTGGAAATACTTTATCCATAATCCACATAGTTCAACTATCCTACCTTCTAAATAAAAGTGTATGAACAATTAATGGAAATTCATTTTTATTGTACCCAAAGTAGTGAGGCATTGTACTCATAAAATAATGTCATCCTGACCCATGAGAATATAAAACATAGGAAACTTAAGTAGGTGGTACCCATGAAAATATTGATATTGTGGAATTTATTAGAATATTTTATTGTGCCACCATATGAAATCATGAATAGGAATTCTAGAGAGAGATAAATAAAATAGATTAAATGAGTAGCCAACTTATTATTGATGAAGTTATGTATTTGTTGAGTCAATCAACATTATCACCTTATATTTCTTGAGGAATCTCACTACCTTAAAATATTTAGGAGTACTTATACATGAAAGGACATGACATGGGATAGTAGGGTGAGAATATTTATATTCTTCCTTTGGTTCTTTCATACCTTTATTTATGGTCTCATCATAATATTAATATTCATATTAATTGGAACCTTAAATGTAGAACAACTTATTTTTGAAACATTTATTTCCTTTTCTCCACTTGTAGTCACAACCAAAACATAATCCTTTAGAATGCTCATCTTCAATTTATTGAGGGCTCAATATTGTAAGTTATATAAATAATGCTATTATGAAATTGCATTTGTGGCCATGAATGAAAACCCTTATTTTAACCAATTATTTTTCCTTTGATTGGCATGCAAATGGTATGGCTTCAAAAATAGTTTATGGATTAAAGATAAAAACCTCAAGTTTGATTTTATCCTTTAGCCACCCCCCCCCAAGAATAGGTTATCCAAGTTATGTTTTATGATGTCATCCATGTGTAAGGATATATTTTGGAATTATTGAATATAATACTTAATAGTATATGCATTTCTTAACTTTTATAACTAGATCAAGTATGTTTTAGAGATGTTGTGATAGTGTATCTATATCTCCTTAGTAAACACCAACCAGGTAATATGAATAACTATATTTTTTTATTTTGAGCACACAACCACATGTACAAAATGAAAAACTCATGTTATATATAGAGAGATGACATAATCACCTTTTACACACATGGGTTTTGATGTATGTCAAATAACTTTTCTATTTGATTGATCCAAGCGAGTAAATACTTACCATAAAACTTGTGCATTTCCTATTTTGTTAGCGTGTGATTGACACCCTATTGGAGTTGTGATTATTTTTAGTGGGTGAAATAAATTGGAATAGTGGAAGATTATTTTATAAAATATAAGTTAAAATAGATATGAATTGAGTGTCTCATACAATTTTAGCTTATGTTACAGGAAAGGGAGAAGAAAGAAATAGATATGGGTATGGTAGAAAAACATATTTGGTTGTGTGCAAATTGATAAAATGATTATAGAGAGATCCTCTTTGGCTTGGGAGGAATGAATTGTAGATAAGAAAGAATTGAAGTAAATGGTTAGTTAGATAGATAGTTGTGTGGTTTGCCTAGCACTAGTTAGATCTAGGAATCAAGAGCTCCTAGGATACTATCAATCCACACTTTTTAAACAATTAAGTTCAAAAATTAAAAGATAAATTACTTGCATAAATCATAAAAGATACTAAGATTAATTAAAAGAAATGCTTGATAAAGAAATTTACAAAGTTGATTAATTATATCAATAAGCAAGTCAATACTAATGTTAAATAGGTTAGGTATGGTTCAAAAAATAGAGTAGGTTTCTATGATTAAGCCAAGGAAAAGAAAGTTAGATTTGGTTGAGGGTAAGTGGGTGAAAATAGCTTGGTTTTATTTTGTACCATAGTGACTATTGGTAGTTGAGGTGGCCATTGGTGGTTGAGGTGCCCATCAGTGGTTGGGGTAACCATCGATAGCTGGGATAGACCATCAACAGTCAAGGTGACCATTGATGGTTACTATGGGTTGTGTTTGGGTAATAAAAGGCTAATTGAAAAGGTTCTAGAATAAAATTATAAGAGGTTGGTTTCGGCTAGGTTGATTGCAAAGTAAAAACAAAGTAATTAAATAATTAAAATAAATACTTAGTTTGTTAGTAGTTGATCAGATGAATGATTAAGGTATAAAACTTATTGATGAAGTCTAATATGATTTTACTAGAGTAGTGGTACTTGGTTATTGGTTGATGGATGGTATCAATTTAGATCTCTATCATGATGGCTAAATTGTTGGATATCTAAAATAACACCTACAAAATAACCTTTGGATACAAAATCTCTTGATATTTTTGGATCCATTTTGACCTCCTACCCCTCTCTTCTTATAAAAAGGAAGGAGAGGTATAACAATACATTAAAAAGAGGTCCAAATTTTTGTCTAATTTTAAATTCAACATGCATGGGCTTGTACATGAATTAGACAATCTAATTATAAAAAAACAAGATGAAGTTGAAGTTGGTGTTAGTCATTCAGATGGTGGAACCTAAATGTCAGTGGTTAGGGTGATTGTCGGTGGTTAGGGTCACCATTGACAGTCAAGGGTCAAGGTTAAGTTGGTTAAAAAGGTGGGTTCAGCTAGTAGGTCAAGATGACTAGAGTTAGGTTTGGTTGTTGATCAAAAGGTCAAGGTTAGGCCCAAAGGGGATCCTGAGGTGGTATAAGCATATTTTGACACTTATAAATGAAGTGTGTAGTTTTATAGTGTTTACATTTTCCCCCTTTTTATTATGTAGTTTGTATCATCAAATGATAAAACAAAAATGGAGTGTGGATTGAAGGTTTGGCTACCTCGAGCATGGAAGGAGGTATTCCTCCTTAGATTAGGAAGTGATAAGGTAAAAAAATCAGGTGTGGTTTTGATGAGTGGTGAAGGTGATGATAAAAGGTGGGTGATAGGTGGGGCAATAAAGTGTGAACACATGCACAAAGTGTGATAGCCTATATTATGCATTGACTAGGTTACCAAAGTTGGTAAAAATTAAGGTTGGTGCTTAGAAGGATAAGTGACAAGTGGACCATATGATCACATTTAGGTGTGGTAGCTAGGAACACTCATAAATGTAAGTCTCCTAGGCAAGGTCTATATTTTCATGGATATCCAAGGCAAGAAGTGATCTTGAGAAAACACAAAGTAGTCTAGTATAGTCATGGGTATCGAAGGTAGGAAGTGATCCCAAGAAGACACTAATTAGTTTAGTGTGCATAAGATAACACAAATTTAAAAAACTCTTCAACTTGGAAAGTAGTTGGTGTAGTTAAAAGGACCAAGGCAAGGTCATAAGAAAACATGTGACAGTTAGGCCAAAATGGCTAATGGTGAGGTGACATGGTTAGTGGTATGGTTGGTAGATAAGGTGATATCCATGGGTGGGAATGTGGTGCCAAAAAGTAGTTACTTGAGGAAAAATAAAAAAATGCAAACCTCCTAACCATCGATGGTTAGAGGTCTTGAAGTCGATCATCAGTGATCACCCTAATCATCAATAGTCATTTTCAAACCCTAAAAAGGGTGAAGTTAACAATGTCATTTTCATTCATTTGAATAATTTGACTTTAGCATTTGGCTACTTAGAGTTTTGTGTGAAGATTTTGATGGTGTTTATTGAGTGGGTGAGTGGGTGAGTGGGATTGAGTGGGATAGAGTGTTGGAGGGTTGATCGAGCTAGGATGTAGGGTGGATGAGGATGTGGTCAAGCAATAGGTCTTAGGATTCCTCCTCGATGATGGTTGAGGAATGAGGTAGGGGTTATTTTTGATTTATGGCATAGTTTAGATTTTTAAAAAGCATTATAAGTTAAATTTGGTTGTTTTGTCATTATTTTATGGATGTAGATTGGTTTTGACTTAGTTTTTAGGGTTTTTTTTATTTAGGTGATTTTTTAGGTAAAATTCAAAATTAGGAGGGTAGGGTAGGATTAGGGGAGGGTAGAATAGGTGTTAGGTAAATTTGTGGTCTAGTTATGGTGTTTGGGTATGTTGTAGGGTGGGTAAGGTTAAATGTATTCTACCAGTGGTCATGCCCAATGACCATTAGTAGTCATACCTGACCATTGGTGGTCACCATAACCATCGATGATTTACTAGGGTGGAAATGTTTTCAAAAGTATGTGTATGTTTGAATGTTTAAAGGTTTTATGGTCAATGAGATGTCAAGTGTAAAATTTAGGTAGTAGTTGATTTGTCAATCTAAGTTATAAAAATATTTACAGTTTGCTTGGATTGGATTTAAATTAAAATAGAATATTTTAATTTCCAATTTTCCCTTTTAATAAATATGAAACATTAATTTATAAAACTTTCATAATTTAATAAAGGAAATTGAAAGGATTTCTAATCACACAGAGGAAATTAAAAAAAATAGCACAGAAGATTTATTTACAGGGTTCACCAAATGGATACATCCCTAGGTCCACTCTATAAGTGTTTTGATATTATTAAAACTCTTTGATACTGATTACAGAAATATCATTAAGTAAATAATTTATTTCTATACTAGATATCTATTTGTACAACAAAATAAACCTCCTAGAAGTTTTATTATCTCTATATATAGATATCTATATTTGTAATTTTCTCTATGCAAATCCACTACTTCTCTACCAAAATCTTGTTACTACCTCTATAAAATAACCCACATTTATATATTTCTCAATACTACTTAGCATTGGCTAGGCAATAACAAATTTCCCTAGGGTACTAACAATTCTCCAAATTGGGTTTTTTCCCATTTTGATAGCATGGAATTGGATCTCTGAGATTTCCCACTACCTACATTCAATTTTGTTTTACAATTGATCAAAACCAAAATCCCAAAATAGATTTCAACATCATTGGTAGGAGGCTATGCATGTAGCTGGGCATAGATAATGGCATAAGATTAGTGCCAAAGCTGATCCAATCCATTGAATATTTAAACTTCCCCACATAAATAGATAATTAATTCCCAAAATGATGAATGGTTATACACCATACTATTACCGAAGATCTAATGATTTAATAATGACATGTGTCTTCATTCTTTTCTGAGTTCCACTTGAATATATCAAGATTTCAAGATCAAGAATAAATAAATTCTATAAATAAGATTGGTAATTCTTGGTTAAATTAAGAATTTCACACAACACTCGTGCAATTCTTGATAAGTCTTGATAAGTCTTTGTTAAGGTGCCAAAATCAAGAATACATCCACACTAAAATAAAGACTTGAGTTCATTAAACATGCAATTTCCATGCCATAATATGGACTCATGTAATAAATAAAATTCAATTCCAAATATCATGTGTCCATGTGAAACATTTTAATAAAGATGCATGGAGTCTTTTTTTCAAGGATAAAATATTTAAAAGAAATAAAAGTGGTATTGATTTCTTTTTTTAAATAAAGATTTAAATATGCATCCTTTAATAAAGACTATCACCTTTCTTTTAAAGATCATCTTTATAAAATGGCATGAATTGTTTTTATTTTAATTTTATCGGGAATAAATATTTAAATAAAAAATATATTAAAATATATTTATTAATTTTTAATAAACATATTAAAATATATAAATATTTAATTAAATATTTTAATAAAAATATAGTAAAATATAATTATTAGTAAATAATAAATATATTAAAATATATTTTATTGGTAGCAATTTTTCAAAATTAATTATAAATGTTGCGGGTGGAGGTGTGACATTATTAGCTAGATAATTCCTCATCTACATTCCCAACAATAATTAAATATTAACAATAATTGATCAAAATCTTAAGTGGGAAATCCCTTGGATCATTCCTCCCCACTGAGAGTTTTTGGACCTCCAAAAGTGAATTTAATTATCAATAAAGTGAGGGTATTTTCCCCTCACTTTCTTGATTTACATCCATTTTACCCTATTTGGATGCATCCCTTTCAAACCCACATGAAGATATTTTGTATCACCCCTTCACGTAGTTCTAGTTTTCCTATCAATAATAAAATATTCTGACAACTCATGAAGAGACTCAGGAGCAAAATCATCAACATTAGGAACCTGAATACCCTCATCTTGATCTATGTTCATAGGAGGTTCATAAAATTTAAAATTTTCCACATTAACCACTGAATAAATTTGCATATAATAAGATAAATCCAATCAAAAATCATTTGTACTAATATTTTCCAAAATCTTGAAAGGACCATACCTGATTAGTTTTAATTTTTTGCCTTCACCATTTAGTCTTTCTTTGTTGATGTGAAGTCAAACATGATCATCCACTTTGAATTAATTATCAACTCTATGTTTATCATGCTTAGACTTATATTTATCTTGGATCTTCTCCAACTATTATTGAAAAGCTTTTTGAATCATCTAAATCCTCTGAATGAACTTTTTAGCCTTCTTGGCATCACTATTTCCATTCACCACTGAGTAAAAGGAGACATAGGAAAATAACCAAAACAAGTCTCAAAAGGAGACTTTAAAGCAGAAGAAAAAAAACAAGTTTATAATAATGTTTCACATAATATAAAATGTTCATCCCATAATCTAGGATGTTTACCATAATACCCCCTAAGTAAATGTACCACTATTCGGTTGACCACTTATGTTTGTCCATCAGTTTGAAAATGAAAGGATATGATTTTATTTACTTTAGTATCCATCAAATCCCATAAATATGACCAAAAATTACCAAAAAATTGAGCATCATGATCATATATAATAGAAGTGGGTAACCCAAAATGGATCCAAATATTTTTGAAGAACAAATGTGCAATATCCTCGCCTATAACCTATTTAGTAAAAGGAACCAAAATAAACATTTTTCTAAACCTATCCACAAACACATACACATAATCATGTTTTATTCATGACATAGGTAAACCTCATACAAAATCCATAGAAATAATTTTCCAAGGAAGGTTAAGAATAGGAAGAGGTTTATACAATCCTAACTTCTGGTTACTAGGTTTACTTATGGGATAAAGAATGCAACCTTTAATATATTCAGATACATTATTTTTCATATGGACCAATATCAATATATTTGTAACTATGAAACTATATTACTAATGCCAAAATGACATGAAACAAAATAAGTGTGTGCTTCTATAATCATGTGAACTCTTTCATCCTGTAGAATACAGATTTTTCCAAGATGATATTACATTCCATTTTACACATGATATTAAAATGCTTCTATTGATTTAACATTCATCAAATCTTCATATACATCCTTAAAACCAACATCTCTAGCATATTTTTCCTTATAAATTTCATTAACAAAAGGAATATGTTATAAAATAGTAGATGTTACAATAGGATGTCTAGAAAGCATATCTGCAACCTTATTATGTGTTCCATTTTTGTAACTTATAAAAAGATGGAACTACTAAAAAAATCCCATCCATCAGAAATGCCATGATTATTGTAACTTAGATTTTGATTCAAGTTATTGCAAAGGATGATGATCTGTATGGATGATTATCTCTTTGCCTATCAAATAATGTTTCCACTTTTTTACACTCTACATCAAAGCATACAACTCTTTATCATAAGTAAGATAATTTTTAACTACATTTGTAAGGGTTTATGAATGAAAACATGCCATTTTTTATTTTTTCATTAATACTTCCCCCATTACATACCCACTAGCATCAATTACTATCTCAAAAGATTGTCATAAATCAAAAAAAAAAGAATTAGGGTTGTACTTATCTTTTCTTTCAAGGCATTGAAATATTTTTCATGCTTTCATCCCCATTGAAATACCTTAACACTTGTTAAAGCATGTAAAGGAGATGAAATTTAAGAGAAGTTAGAAATAAAATTTCTCCACAATTGGACTGCTCAAATAAAAATCCTAACTTCTATTGCATTATTAGGCCTTGGCCAATTTACTATAGTTGAAAATTTTGTAGGGTATATTTTTAATGATCCATTCCATACAATATAGCCTAAGTAAACCAAATATGTTTTTAAAAATTCACATTTTGACATCTTTAGAAATAGTTGTTCCCTTTTCAAATTATCTAAGACTTTCTTGATGTGTTTAAGATGATCTTCCCATGTGTTATTGAAGATTAACATGTCATCCAAGTACACAATTACAAAATCATCAATAAATGGTCTTAACACATCATTCATAACCTACATAAATATATCTAATACATTACAAATACCAAAAGGCATAACAAGCCATTTAAAAATACCTTGCTTAGTTTTGAAAGTAGTTTTCCAACTATCACCATCACTTATTCTTATTTGGTGATAACCACTTCTCAAATATAACTAAGTAAAATAATTTGAATGTTTTAAATAATCTAACAAATCATCAATATCAAGAAGAGGGTAGTGGTTTTGAATCATGATTTTATTCAAAGCTCAAAAATCCATGCACATTTGCCATGTACCATCCTTCTTTGGTACCAAGACAATAGGAAAACCACATGGAAAGGTACTTAGCCAAATGACTCCTTTCTCAAGTAACTCTAACACTTGATTATTTGTTTCATCATTATATACTATTGACAACCTATACATGCCAATATTATGGAGAGAGTCATCCTATTAAAATTTAATATCATGTTGGATTTCCCTCTTAAGGGGTAAACCTTGTGGTTCCTAAAAAACACCATCATCAATATGAAGAAGAGGGTAGTGTTTTTGAATCATGATTTTATTCAAAGCTCAAAAATCCATGCACATTTGCCATGTACCATCCTTCTTTAGTACCAAGACAATAGGAGAACCACATGGAAAGTTACTTAGCCAAATGACTCCTTTCTCAAGTAACTCTAACACTTGATTATTTGTTTCATCATTATATACTATTGACAAACTATACATGCCAATATTATGGAGAGAGTCATCCTATTTAAATTTAATATTATGTTGTATTTCCCTCTTAAGGGGTAAACCTTGTGGTTCCTAAAAAACACCATTGTAATTAGAAATAATCTTTTTGATTTCAAATTGATGTTTAAGATCACAACCCTCTAAGGCATTGGATTTTTCATTATCCTTAGCTTTAAAAATCAAGAGAATAAAAATCTTACTTGAGTTTACAAGTCTTTTCATTTGTCCTATAGAAACAAGAGTCAAATTGGTTTTGAAATAATGGGCTCTTACTATGTATTCAATCCCATCCTTTACCAGCACATATTTTTTCTCTTCTCTATAAAATATTACCTTTCTATCATATAAGTAAGGACTTCACAAAATAATTCCACAAATATCCAAAGGAACTACATCTAGCTCTAATTCATCAATGAATTTCAAAGTAATAACAAACCTCAAGGTGCATGTTTTTGTGACTTGAAATTTTTCATCATCATACACCCATCCTAAATGATATAGTTTTGGATGTGGTTTAGTTTTGAGTCATAACTTATTAACAACCTCTTTAGAAAAAATATTATCTTGTTATCTATTATCAAAAAGAGTATCTATTTTAGTATGCTTAGATATGACTCTTATGTGGAAAATCTCATTTCTTTTTCTTTTAGCATGTTTAGATTTAGTTTTATAAGATGAATCAATAACAAAAGGTTTAGGGTTAGAAGAGGAAGAAGTTGAACCTTTTAGACCCATATCAATCACTTTTGTTTCATCACCAAAATCTGATCCCAGGTCTTGTTAGATTACAACATTAGCCTTCTTTTCCTTTTAATTCCAGAACCTCTTTGGCTTGAGTTCTAGATGGATTTTCCAAACTTAGCCTCATCATGATTCTTCTTATAGTGATTAAAAAAATGTTTTCCTTCCTCTTTCTTAACAGTGTAAGTAGACTTACCCTTACCCTTTCCTTTATATTTTCCTTTGTTTTTAACTGACTTTTGAGATTTATTTCCATACCCTTCCTTGGTCATCTTACCCTTGGCTTCCATATGGGTAGCTTGAACATAGACTTCATCAAGGTTATAAGGATTAAACATGAGAATAATATGTCTCAAATAGCTATTTAAACCTATAATATACTTCAAAAATGTTTCTAAACTATACAAAGGAATTTTAAACATTAACGCCTTCTTTCTAAACTCCTGAGTATAATACTACACACTCTTACCTTTATTCTATCTCAAAGTATATCAATCCATAGTAGCTTGTTGCATATAACCCAAAGGATAAAATTGCTTTCTCAGATCAGAAACAAAATCATTCTAGGAAGAGATTACCTTACCATGTTGCTTGAGGTCTTCTTGAATCTTATTCTTCCACCAGATGAGTGTTGTCTCACTCATATGGAGAGTAGCTAATTGAATCCTGGCTTCCTCACTGAGAATGTTCTAAATCATACAATATATCTCAATCTGCTTGACCTAGTTATCCAATTTCTCTATACTAATCTCACCATTATAAGCTGGCAAATGAAATTTAACATCTAATTTTAAATGTGGGATAGTTTTACCATTTGTATAAGAGGAGGCATTTTTAGAAGATGAAGGTGAAAGAGTAATTTCTTCTCTTTCATCTTGATATTAATTTGCTTCTTTCCCCTTTTTATGTTCTTTATACATTTTTTCAACCATATTTTTCATGTTAAAGAAATCACAGTATAATTTTGCCTCAGACATATATGCTCCCATACTTGATTATTGGCTTACACATCTTGCACCAATTTCAAGTTCAAACTCTGCAAGTTCCCCTTCACCACATTTTGATCAAGACCTAGTTAACATACAAGACTATTACAATTTCCAAATAATGTGTTAAATGGCATTGATCATAGGCTCTAATACCAAACTGATATGGAAATCCAAGTTATAAAAACCTTTACAGTCTGCTCAAATTAGATTTAAATTAAAATGAAATATTTTAATTTCCAATTTTCCCTTTTAATAAATTTAAAACATTAATTTATAAAAATTTCATAATTTAATAAAGGAAATTAAAAGGATTTCTGATCATAGAGAGGAAATTAGAAATAAAATATAACACAAAATATTTGTTTACAGGGATCACCAAATGGCTACATCCTTGGGTTCACTCTATGAGTGTTCCAATATTATTAAAACTCTTTGAGACTGATTACAAAAATCTCTTTAAGTAAATAATTCATTTTTGTACCAAATATATATCTAACAAAATAAACTTACTGGAGGTTCTACTACCTCTATATCTAGATATCTTTATCTATAATTTCCTCTATGAAAATCCACTTATTTTCTACCAAAATATTGTTACTTCTATAAAATAACAAATAGTTATATATTTCTCAATGCTACTTGGCATTGGATGGGCAATAAAAAATTTCCTTGGGGTACTAATAATTTCCCTAAATTGGGTTTTTCCCATTTCAACAGCATGGCATTGGATCTTTGATATTTCCTACTACCTATATTTAGTTTTTCTTTGCAACTAATCAAAACCAAAATCCCAAAATGGAGTTCAACATCATTGGTAGGAGGATATGTGTGTAGTTGGGTGTGGATAATGGCATAGGATTAGTGCCAATCCAATCTATTGAATAATAAATTTTCCCCACATTAATAGATAATTAATGCCCAAAATGGTGAATGGTTCCACACCATACTATTAACCAAGATCCAATGCTTTAATAATGATATATGTCTTCTTTTTTTCCTGGATTCCACTTGAATAAATCAAGATTCTAAGATCAAAAATAAAGAAATGCCATAAACAAGATTGGTAATTCTTGGTTAAATTAAGACTTCCATGCAACAATCATGCAATTAGTGATAAGTCTTTGTTAAGGAGCTAAGATCAAGAATACATCCACAATAAAACAAAGACTTGAGTTCATTAAACATGTAATTTCCATGCCATAATATGGACTCATGTAATAAATAAAATTCAATGCCAAATATTATGTGTTCATGTGAAATGTTTTAATAAAGATGCATGGAGTCTTTTTTTCAAGGATAAAATCTTTAAAATAATTTAAAGTGATATGGATTTATTTTTTTAAGTAAAGATTTAAATATGAATCTTTTAATAAAGACTATCACCTTTCTTTTAAAGATAATATTTATAAAATGGCATGGATTGTTTATTTATTTTATTTTAATTTTAATGGGAATAAATATTTAATTAAAATATATAAATATTTTAATAAAAATATATTTATTAGTAAATAATAAATAGATTAAAATATATTTTATTGGTAGCAAATTTTCAAAATTAATTATAAATATTGCAAGTGGAGGTGTGATATTATTAGCTAGATAACGCCCCATCTACATTCATAACAATAATTAAATATTTACAATAATTGATCAAAATATTTAGTGGGAAATCCCCTACATTAGTAGTTTAAGTTTATAGTAATGAATGAGGTCAAAGGTAGAGTTGTAAGATAATAGGTAATGGTCAAATGAGAAAATTAGGGTAGGGTGATATAGTTCACAGGGAAAGTGTGGTAGTAAACTAAGTTTGTTTTGTAATGAACATTATAGGCATGAGAGTAGATTCAGATGTGAGATCAAGTGCCTTGGATTTTTGTTGAGATTAATCAAGGTATGACTACTATTAACTAGGTACACATGGAGGAGGTAGGGATTTGTGTGATGTTTCAGTACTAGCATGTACTGTGAGATGCAGCAATGATCATGGCCCTAATCAAGAGATGGATCTAAAAACTAACACCTTCATACTACCTACTAGTGAGATGATGATCTTACTTGAGGATGCTCATAAGATTACATGGCTACCCATTCAGGGTGAGATTGTTTACCACATGGAGAAGGAGGAGAGAGATGATTTCATTGAGCTATTTTATGAAAATGACCATGATTTTTCTAGGTGGCATGTTAGGGGTTTTGATTGAGATGTTACTAGGGTGCATAGTGTTTAGTTGGGTACTTATGCTTCTAGTCTAGATATACATGAAGTTATGGGGTTTTAGAGATTATAGGAGGTATGGTATCAGTGTAGGATTTGTTCTAAACTATTGGGATTATGATCATATTTGAGTGATAAGGTTGATGGGAGGGGTATGCATAAATGGAGTTTAGAGTTGGATTCATCTAGTGGAGAGATGGTTTTACCCTTTTAGGACCAGGTGGAGGGGTTCACAATATTGATTGGTTTAGAGGTGTAATGGATGCCTTGGTTATTGGTGACATGATTTACAAGCCATATATCAAGTTTATAGAGTGGGCTCATTATAAGAGGCATATATTATCCCTTTAGAGTTATAAGTGAATCTTAGGTAGGAGAGAGGGTGAGATAGAGCTCATTCCTTTAAATAGGGTTAGGTAATAGTTTGGCCTAGTATAGGGTATTTTGGCTCCATTACTAAGGTATAGGTAGGAAGATGTAAAGATTCTACTCCTAGAGCCACAACTAGTTCATATTTTCATTGATCTCAAGGAGCTATTAGCTAGGACTGAGATAGATGATGCAACTTTTGTAGATGGGTACCCTATTTGGTACTAGGCACTATATGTGGTGGTTGATTTTAGGGGTGATGATAGTGGGTAGTAGGCAATGGATTTGGATCTAATTGGTAGAGTGGTTATTAAATGCTAGCATAGGGGGTTGTCCCAAACATATAGGTAATGACTATGGAGAGAGATCAAGCTCAAGTGGCACTAGCTGTGGCATAGGCTACTATGGTAACACTATAGGGTTAGTTGGTAGTGGTACAGAGTCAAGTGGTTACATTTACAAGTGAGAGGGACCAAGCTATAGCTACACTAGCCTTGGTTGCCTAGGAGAGAGACTCCTTGAGATAGGATAGAGGAGGATCCACAACACCTATAGGACCACTAGGTACTATCCCTATGGCATGGTATATAGCCATAATAGAGGAGCTCTACTATTGTGAGGTGATAGTCTTGAGAGGTTGTCTTGATGAGCCCCAATGGGGTGAGTACAAAGCTATTTTGGTAAGTGGTGTTAGCATGGTAACACCATGACAGTGGGCTATGTCTATATGAGGATAGGCAAGGACCTTGAAGGATAGGCACCAAGAGGTAGTAGTGCCCCAAGGGCATAGTCTTAATTATGAGGCATTGCATATGTTGATGTATATGATTTTGATACTAGCTTGTGAGCTAATGTGGTGAGATGTATATTTTGAGAGAGATACATGTATATTTGTTGTATATAAGATAATTATGTGGTTATTTATGATTATAGACTCATGCTCTTTACATATTTTTTATTATTCATGGTATTGATGTTCATGTTGACCATTGATGATGTTATGGATTATGGTTATGAAATGGACTCACCTAGCTAGGCATGTGATAAGTTTTTATTTATGTTAATGATGACATTTGGTTATGGATCTAGATGATGTTGATATGATGTTCATAGTTTGAATGTTTTGATATGATAATGGTTTATGTGATGGATGGATAATGTGATGATGTTGATCACATGGATTTATTCTTTATGCTTTATTTGATATTGTTTATGATGATGCATTTGATGGATGTGATGATTTTAATTTCATGTTTTGAGATGAAAATTGATATGATGAGGGTGTTGATGCTAATTTTTAATGAGTATATGTTTCCCCATTTATATTTAGACATGTGTTGAAAGTGGTTTATTGATTTATTGTTCATGGATGCTATGATGTTGATTATGATGATTATGTTCATGGATATGGTCTATGCTGATGATGTTTTATTTTGTTCATGATATGATGATGACATGATGTGATGTGATTATGGTTATGGTGATTTTACTTAAGGTAGAACACATAAATAATGCTGAATAATGAAACTAGATGTGAAAAAGAGAAGATAATCAAGATATAAAACATCTGAATGAATATATCAACCAGTTATGAGAAGATGAGAAGATAACATGATGATTCTTCTTTGGCAATGAATAAAACAAAAACCAAAGCTATATTGTCTTAAATAACATAATACCTTTTAATGCTTTGCATTAGCATTCATTAGTTGGTTAGAAAGGTGTCTTGCTCACATGATGTCAAGTGAGCTCAAAATCCCTTTCTTATAGTGTATAAAAGTGAGATGGATGAAAATGGAACCTTCTCATGAGATTAGCATGCCTCTTCTAGAGTTTACCAAAGAGTCAGTATAAACAAGTATATGTCATATAAGGAGTAGACTGATTGATGTGGGAAGTCTACTTATGAGATCCAATTACAGCTTTCAAAATTATCTTCCTTATAGGAGCCGATTGTGGACTTCAAAATTATTTTGCTTTTGTTGATGCTTTATAATGGGTCTTTTGCCTATTATGTTGTTGCTTGGGAGGGTTGGGGAAGTTGATCAATTTGGAAAGCTTCCAATAAATTTCTATATTTTGACAACTAGTTTACCCAGCCATCCTTCAAGGGAGTGGTATGAGTTTGTGTGCTTTATTAATGCCTTTGATAGTTGTCCTTCAAGGGAGTAGTGTGCCTTATTTTGAGTAGTTTTGATATGTTTCCAGCAACTATCCTTTGAGGTATTAGTATATTAATGCTAGGAATGACCCATGATTGTTTTTGGTTATGGATTTTATTTATTTATTTTGCTTGATATAGACTTGCTTGTATAGTCTTAAAGGTTGATCTTTATGGAGGCAAAAATAAAATAACAAGAATATTAATTAGGTATAAAGAGGTTTTAGGTGAAAAATATCATGGGAATCCATCCTTCAAAATGGGTTGAAAGTACCATGAGAATCATGCCATGAGTAGATCCATGGTACCCATTGTTCAAGATTAGGCTATGATTGTGATGAATAATCACATGATTTAGTTTTAATAATTTTCCCCCTAAAATAGGAATATGAATGTAGTTTGAAACTAAGGGATGAGTTTAAGTTATATAAAAGGTGATTTTGATCCTTTTTAACAAAATAAAGGATGTAAATTAGAGGCATTAAGGGGCTCAGGTTCTAGGTTTCCCTCAAGAGAGGATAATTGATAAACTCTGGATCCATACTTGTGAATTATGATATAAGGTCCAAGCCAAATGAAAGTAAATTTTAATCTCTCATTTTTATCCATATTGGTGACATGTTTATTTTCCTTTAAGTTGAGGTCTCTGATATTGAATTCTCACACTTTAAGGTGTTTGTTATAGGCATGTTTGATTTGATCTTGATAGACATGAAGATGGGTAATGGTGTCTAAATGAAATTTTTCAAGTAGATTAGGATGACTAAAATGTGATAATGATAATCATTGATATCCTTTAAGGATATAAGAAGCAAAGGAATTTTGACTTTGAGAGGTAAGATGGCTTCCACTCTAAAAACTAGAGAGAAAGGGGTAGCACCTATAGGGGTTCAAATACCTAGTACAATATGCCCATAAGGTGAAAGTGATGTGAAAATTACAATCCTAACCAATTCATTAAAAATTTTAGTTATCATTTTGTTAATATTTTTTTTAGAGGCCTTAGTCTATCCATTAGCTTGTGGATGATAAGGTGAAGAGAAACTTAACTTGATGCTGAATGTGTCATAAAGACCTTGGACTTGTTTGTTTTTGAAATATTTGTCATTATCGATGATGATTTTGTGAGGAACACCAAAATGGTATATGATGTGATAATTTATGAAGTCGATAATATTTTTTATCTTTGGTTGAGATAAGAAGAATAACCTCTACCCATTTAGTAAAATATTCAGTTGCAATGATGATATAATGGTGCCACTGAGAATAATGGGGGTTTATTTTACCAATAAGGTCCAAACCTCATTATTAGAAGGGCCAAAAATATATGGATACATGAAGACCATTGATAGGTACATGATGTAAATTAGTGTGTTGTTGACACTTAACATACTTTTTCACATAATCATAATAGTATTGGTTAGGGTAGGCCAATAATAGCTAAGGTGAAGGATGTGTTTATCCATAGCGAGGCCACTAAAGTGTCTCCAATATATTGCATCATAAATTTCCTTGATAGCTTGAGAGTATTCATGAATACATAGGCAACAAAAGAGGAGACCATCAATGACATATTTATAAATAATTCCCCCCATAATGGTATAACATGAGGTAATATAAATAAACACTCTTTGAGCATTCCTAAAAAGACCAAAAGGAATGATGGTAAGGTTAAGATAGTCATGGACCTACTGATACCAAAGATCAGGTTGGGTCTCTTTCACATTAAAGATGGTGGGAACATCTAGTTTGACATTAGAGGGCTGGGTAAGTCTATGGATAATGATAGATAACTTATATTTAGAGGGTGTAGATAGGATTTAAGAGGCAAGGGAAGTTGTGGTGTTAGCAAACCTATTCATAGATTATGGGGTAGAGTGGATATGGTAATGTTTAAATGATGTTAAGATTTCATCAACTAGTTATTTATACTATTGCAAAACATCATTCTTATATTGGTAAGAGCCATTGATTTGATTGACCACTAGTTGAGAGTTACCAAAGATGTTGATCATTTTGACTCATAAGGCTAATGCAATTTAAAGGCCTATGATCATGGCTTCATATTTAGTCATATCATTGGTACCTTCAAAATATAGATTGAAAGATAAAGGAAGAGGTTCACTATGAAGGGGAATAAGGATGATGTTAGTTCCCCCACCACATTAACACTTTGATCCATCAAGAACATGGTCACTTGATAGGTAAAGTTTGTCTAAGAGAGGCTCATAATGGACTCATCGAGAAACTCAAGAAGAGGATGCTTATTGTCTACTAATGGTGCATCAACCAATTGGTCAGTAATGACTTGCCCTTTAATTTACTTCTACTAAATAGAATCAAGTCAAACTTAGCTAAACGCATGATCTACTTGGCCATATTTTGGTTTTGGTATGGCTTGGAGTGCATATACTTGAGTGGGTCATTATTTTTTATGACATAGGTTTTGTGGTTAAGAAGGTAGTGGCAAAGTTTTGTGGCCATAAATACTAAAGCTAAGCAATGTTTCTTGATATGGGTGTAATGAGTATTATATTATACAATCATGTGACTAATGTAGTAGATGGATTGCTCTTTATGTTATTCATCTCGATGAGTGAGAATGGCCCTTAAGGAGTGGTCAATGGTGGATATATAAGGGTAGAAGGGTTGATCATCCTTAGGAGGGGTGAGGATAGGTGGAGACAAAAGGTAATTTTACATGAATCAAAGGCATTTTTATAGTCATCATTCCATTTAAATTGCACATCCTTATTTAGAAGATGATAGAAGGATTGGTATTAGTCTAAGAGCTAGGAGATAAAGCAATGGACGGATTGGATCTTCCCATACAAACTACAAAGTTGCTTTAGGTTGATTAAAAGAATCATGTTGAGGATTTATTTGATTTTGGTGAGATCAAATTTAATTTCCTAAAGGGAAATGATAAATCCAAGGAGATTTCTTGACAAGACCCCAAAATATCATTTCTTGGGGTTAAGGCAAATATGTTACTAGATGAGTCACTCAAAGATAATCTTGAGAGCATCCAAATGATCCTTACAATATTTGGATTTCCCAAGAAGGTCATCCACATAATCCTTGATGATTTTATGGATAAGTTCATGGAAGATATAAATCATAACACATTTTTAGGTTACACCAGTGTTCTTTAGTCCAAAAGGCATGAACCTATATTAGAAGGTCCCCCATGGGGTGATAAAAGTAGTTTTGTGTTGATCTTTGAGGGTGATTAAGATCTGATTGTAGCTTGAGAATCCATCCATGAGAGATAACATCTCATGACCAGCTGTAAGATCAAATAGTTAGTCAATGATTAGTAGAATAAAGTCATATTTGGGTAAGTAAGGTTGAGGTCACAAAAGTACACACAAATACATACTCCCCCTATGGCTTTGGTGATAAGCATGACATTTGAGACCCATTAGGGATAGTCAATAGGTTGAATAAAATTGATGGATATAAGATGTTAAAGCTCTTATTTGAAAACAATGGCTATATGAGGGTACATTCATTGAAGTTTCTACCTAATGGGTTTGGGCATCATAGTTGGTAACTATGTTGTGGGTAGAAATGGAGGGGTTGATTCTTAGCATGTTACTATAAGACCAAGCAAATGTTATGGTACAATCTTATAATAAGTAGTGAAAGTCTTGAAGTTACTCAAAATTCAATGATTGGACAATTTTGACGATTTGGGGGTTGTATGGAGTGCCCAAGTTGATATCCATGGTGGATTCATTCAACATGGTCAAAGTCTCAAGAGGAAGAGATTTATGGATGGAAGAATTTGGTGCACCAAGGTAGGTGAGAATGGAAACATCGTCCTGACATTGAATGGTATTAATGGCAGGAGAGTCATCTATTATCATCTCAAAATGGGTTATAGGGATGGTTATGGTCACCCTATCCTTGTGATAGGTTAAGGGTCTAAGGCTGATCATGTTGATGAAAAAAATGTTAGGGGGGATGGTATTAGAATGTTTAACTATCGATGGTGGAGTAAATGGTGAGAATGGGATGTCCTCATTGATGAAAATAATGGGAGGTGGGTTAGTTTGTTGTTGAGGTAGTGTGAAACTAAGGCCATGATTTTTGTGAGGTTTTTGGGTTTTGATTGGAAGAAACTCATGCAACTCATGTTCATACTAACCTATGCCAGATCCATTTTAAGCACATTAATAGAATAATGTCTTAGAAAATTCTAGTTTATCTAGATAGAAGCTGGAGGTAAATGGTCAAGGTTAAAAATAGGTGGTGGAAGTACCAAGGGGTTTATCAAGTCCCCCATAGATTAAATGGGTTTGATAGTTTGAATATCCAAGGGGAATAATGGCTCCAATATCGAGGTCATACCTGAGTTAGTTATTAAGTTGCCCATATCATAGGGAGTAGAGAAGGCATCAAAGGTCAAGAGGTGATATTCACAAAGTGAAATGCATTGAAATGTTTATTTCAAGTGGTTTGTGATGGGGATTTGATTTGAGGGGATTGATGAGCTAGTAGATGCCTCATTTGTAGAAGAAGATATTGCTTCATCTTTTATGGTTGAGGGCTTATCTTTCGCTGATGAGGGTATGTTAGATGGAAGTAGGAGGATTTTTTTGGGCTGATAAGTCATGTTTCATGATGAAAAGGGACTTGGGTTAGCTTGTATAGTGATAACCTAACCTTCATGCTTTAATTTGATACAATGATTAAGTGTAGAGGGTACATAACCCATAGAGTAGATCCAAAGTCATCCCAACAAAACATTATACTAGAATTCACCTTCCACTACATAAAATAGCTCTGGGAGTGTATGAGGTCCTAAGTGAATGTGAAGGATAATAATTACAATAGTAGTGGCCATGGTATCAATGAAGGATCAAAATATGGATGAGGTTTGAGACATGACATTATTTGGTATTTTAAGTTGATCATAAGCATGAGAGGAGATGATATTAATACTAGCTCCCCCATCAATCATAACCTATCTAATGTGGGTTTGGTTGATGTAGGAAGTGATGAAAAGAGGAGTATCTAGGTCATCAAGGTGGATAGAAGGTATTTATTAATCCTTAAAGGTGATAAGGCTATAAATTTAGAGAGTGCCAAAAAAGGAAACTAGATCTTGCAGGGTCTTTAGGTCAGACCTATATTGATTGAAATGCATCTATCATTACTTGGTGATGATGAGGCAAGGTAGAAATCAATTCATATAGTCTCATATTTATTAGGGTTTGGTAAAGTTGTTTGAGAACCACTCTTTTGATTGATTTAGAGGGGTTGGATTAAGAGGCACCCAAGATAGATACCTTGGGTTTGGATGAAGGTGAATATGATTGAATTTGACCTGGTTGGGAGGTGAAAGATGGGTATGTCTATGGGATAGACACTTTTGCCTTCCCCTTATCCTTTTATTGAGTGTGTGATCATGTGACCACATGGATAGTATGGATAGAGGGAAGAGTTAGGGTAGGAGAGTGGTTTGTTTCCCTATCACTCTGAGGTGCGAGTGGGGGATTATGTAGGCATTGGGTATTGGTTATTATTTTTTGGATTGGTATCAAGATCATGGGATGTTTATTTGATAATAGATTGCCCTCATCATAGAGCTGATGGATTATGTTTTGAAGAGCTTTAAATTTCTCCATGTCATGCCCAATTGTCATATGATAGGAGCATACTTGGCTGTCATTATACCAAATTGGTTTTGAACCAAGAGGGTCAAATGGTCTGATAAGAGGTAAGGTCAAGCAATAATATTGCAGTAACATTTGGAAAATAGTTGAGTAAGACTCAGCTAAAGGTGGTGAGGGTCTAGAAGTTTTAGCTTTGGTTGGTGAGATGGAAGTAATTTCAAAAATAGATTTGGTGGTAGAGGTCTTGGGTAAGGTGGTGTTATTAATTGATTATTTTATTTTAGGTAAGGAATTTGATAAGTTAGAGGTAGAAAATGTCAAGGTAGCTAAGTTGGTTATTGATGGCTCGATTAACATGGGTGTGTCAGAAAGCAAGAGTGATGGTGTGACCAAAAGTGGTGGTTGGGTTTTGGTTGAGACAATTGGACTCTTAATCAAAGTAGAGGAATGGGGCCCAAAAAAAGAGGGCAAGGTTGAGGGAGGTAAGACTCTGGCCTTTTGGTGGCTTTACCTCCTTAGTTGATTTGGTTTGGTGTTTGGTCATTGGGTCTGGTGAGGTTAGCTTCAATTTCAAGGATGGATGATTAAGGCTCTACGTAGGGAAGATGCCAAGGTTTTCAGTTGGCTTGGTTGAATTTATAGAGGATGATTTGGTTATTTGGGATTTGGTTTCTTTAGATGGTTGAGAAATGGTTGGGTTGGTAGAGGTTTTTATTGGTTCAGTTGATATGATAATGAGTAGGATAATAGAAGTGGTGGGTTGGTCCATGAAACATGTGGTTAGAGGTTCCTATTTGGTGATATAAGGGAGGCCCAATTATTTACAAAAGGTGGCTTAATCCATGTCAAGTTTGGTGACAAATTTTAATCTCTAAAATAATCTAGAGAATATTTTATAGACCAGTCTTGTTCCATAGGCAATGGAATCAATAAATAAACCCATAAGTTGAGAAAGGGGAGCGGTGACCTTAATAAAAGGATAAAAGATTGGGATGGGTGGTTCCTCTATGGGAGGTCCATATATAGTGGCTTATTCCTTAGGAATGATCTCCAAAGGGGTAGTGAATTTTTTGGTGGTTGAGGGAGGAGATAAAGTGGTGATGGTTGCTTGATCTGGTATTTCAATTGAATGATGGGTTGATGACTCTAATACCTCAATAAGTAGAGGAGGTGAAAAATTTAATTCCATATTTTAGGTCTCCAAAGGAAGAGAAGGTAGTTACACTATCTCAATAAGTGGAGAGGGAAAATAATAGGTAGGTTAGGTGATAGGTTCCTCAACAATGAGCATTTCAAGAACCATATTGTTGGTATGGGCATCATGATAAGACTCAAATTTGTTTATCTCATTTTTAGTAGGTGAATTATTGGGAAAAGGTTGTCTAAAAATTTCAAAGGCTTGGTTTAGAGGTGAGTTGGGGTTGTCCAACACAAGTTCTCCCTTATCAATGAGGGTTTGGATAATGCTTTTGAAGGTATTATACCTACTAACATCATGCCCAACTACTCAATGGAAAGCACATAGGTTATTCTAATTGTACCAACCACGTGTAGGATGAGAAGAATTAAATTTTTGAGGGGGTTTGATGGGAGGAATATGTATGATATTATCTTTTATAAACTTTTCCAAGACTAAAGCATAAGACTCCCCAAGAAGAGTAAATTGCTTATGATTGTATCAGTTTTGGTTCCTCATGTTTTGATGTAAGGAGTTATAATAATTTTGCTGATTGATACATGGTGGAGGATCCATCTTAAGGACAACCACATTCATAGTTCCCTTGATTTTGGCATTGGTGTTGGTTTGGTTTCTTAGTTTAGAGGAAGAGGCCTCATTGGATTTGAAGGTAGAATTTTTTTTTTTAAACTTTAACTTTCCTTCATCAATGGATCTATTTTATAATTTACATGCCATGGTAAAATATTCATCAAATGTTATAAAGCTCTAAACACAATGTAGAAGAGATGTGCTTGGCACATTCCCAAGAAAAAAGTTCTATTAGCTCGGGTTGGGGTGGGGATAAAGAAAGTTAATTGATTAAGCTCATCTAATAGGCTAAAAAATTAGAAACAGATTCATCATCAAATTATTAGATAGAGTAAAGGTTAGTGATGGAAAATTTCTTGGAGATGTTTTCTAAAAAGTTATTTAAGAAAATTTGGGCTAGTTGGGTGAAGGAGAAGAGAGAGTATTTTGTTATGGAACTATACCAATCTAGTGCTTGATTGGTCAGGGACATGGGGAAGGTATGAATAAGGAGAGCATAATCATAGGCAATCAAATAACATGAATGCCTAAATTCCCTGAGGTACTATTGGGGGTCTTCCTTACTTTGAAATTTAGAAAACTTGGTAAGTTCCCATTGAGGAGGATATGGTTTGAGAGGGACAGATGGGTGAATGGGATTGTTACAAATTTGGTCATATCATAAAATGTTGTGAGCCCCAAAAATGGATGACTCTAGGGTGGTCATTTTATCCATTATCATTTTCATTAGATCCATTTGGGGTTGCACACCATACATTTTGTAAGGTGCATATTATTTTTATGGTTGGCTGACATATTAATAATTGCTAAGAGGTTGAGGAGCTACCACATATTGATATGTGGACACAGGTGGTTAGGTGGATGTTATGTAGGGGTAGGTGTATGTAGGTGGTTGGGTAGTGGGTAAAGGTACATGCCCTTATGGGTTAGGGATGTAACCTAGGTTGGGTATGGTGGGCACCTATTGAGAGGTTAAAGTGGGTTGGGTAGGAGTTATGGTTGGGTTTGTAACCAAAATAAAGGTGGTAACCTTTATACTAATTGGTGGTAAGTTATAAGGTATAAACACCACAAGATTCTAAAGTAGAGTAGTGAGTAATGGATTGGGGGTAGCTGAAGGAAGGTTGGTAATGCTAGTAGTAGGTACTCCCATGGTCAGTGAAGTATAGTTGGTTAATGGTTGGGTTGTTCCTAAGGTAGAGGAGTTTTTGGTGGGGGTGGAAGGTGTAAGGGTGTTGGTAGGTTAGGTAGGTTGGTTTTCCATAGTAGTATCAAAGGGATTATTGGCAAATGAATATGCTTTGGTAATCAATGTTTGGGTGGTGACTATGGAAATAGAAGTGTTCCCCATAAGGTGGGAATGCATGCCATAAGGTGGGTCCATAGGTGGAACCATAAGTAGGGGTATAGTGAGGCATGGCGCTAAGATAATGTTGAAGGTCTACAAGATTATTATCTAAGAAGGTGGAAAACTTTGTATCTCCTTGGGGAATTACTTGAGGGAAAGAAAAACTTCTTGAAGGATGAGGAGAATTTTCTAGTTTAGATATGTAATCTATGGATGAGGAGGTAGAAGAGGTTTATTTACTTAGTGATGGGTTTTATTCCTCTAGGTTATTTCACTACTGATGAGTTAGAACCATGCAATATAAGGGAAAGAGAATACAAAAACAATCTCCCCACTCAAATAGAGGGAAGAAGAAAAATGAGTAAGGAAATAAAATAAACATTGAAAAGTATGTTAAGTCCTAAAGTTATTTTTAGTCTCTCTTTTGGCTTATGCCTTAAATTTTTTAGTAAATTGTGTGACTCCACTTGGGTTGATAGAACATGTACTATAAAATAAATCTATGGATGGTTTCAAGTTGTTCAGGCTCTCAAAAAGGATCTATATTATAAATTAATATATGGTTTAGTATTGGGGTCAACCCCCTCACTTCACATACCCTAGTGATAAGGGTGTCAGTTGCTTAGTGAGTATATACTAATTTCTAGAGTTTATACTCAACTAAATAGATGAGTTGGTTCTCCCCTTGGTAGTGAACTCCAAGTAGGATCATTAGGAATGGGTAAGGTGACCATTAGGTGATGAAATCCCAGTCGAGACTTATGTTAGGTTATTTTTATTTTTATTTATGTAGGTGGTTTGGTTTGTGTGTTTGATACAAGTGATGATATGATCAAATTACCTTGATTTAATTTAATTAAGTGAGCTAAAATTGTAAGAAACTAATGTATGCAGTTGATTTTAAACCCAAAATAAATTTTAATTTTATTTATGAGCATAAAATAAGGAGAAAAACATGTATATTTAAACAAAATAAACCTAAGTAGAGACTCAAGGGTCCCACTGGTCATGCCAGAATGTTTTAGAGAATTTCAACTTATGTTACACAAAAGGAAGAAGAAAGAAACTAGATATGGGTATGGTATAAAAAAATATTTAGCTATGTACATATTGATTATATGATTGAAGAGATATCCTCTTTATATTGGGAGGAATGACTTATAGATAATAAATCACTAAAGAAAATGGTTAGTTAGATAGATAGTTGGGTGGATTGCCTAACACTAGCTAGATCTAGGAAACAAGAGCCCCCTAGGAGGCTATCAATCCACACTTTTTTAATAATTAAGTTTAGAAATCAAAAGATAAAGTACTTGCATAAATCATAAAAGATACTAAAATTAAGTAAAATAAATACTTGATAAATAAATTGATGAAATTGAATAATTATAGCAATAATCAAGTTGATACTAATGCTAAATAGGTTGGGTGTGGTTCAAAAAATAGGGCAAAGTTTTGTGACCAAGCTGAGAAAAAGAAAGCTAGATTTGGTTGAGGGTAAGTGGGTGAAAATAACTTATTATTATTTTGTGCCATAGTGGCCATCGGTGGTTGAGGTTACCATTGGTGGTTGGGGTAACCATCGATGGTTAGGGTAACCATTACCAATTAGGACAAACTATTGATGATGAGGGTGACCATTAGTGGTTATTGTGGGTTGGGTATAGGTACTAAAAGGATGATTGATGAGGTTACATAATAATATTTTAAGAGGTTGGTTCGGGCTAGGCTAAGTTTAAAGTATAAATAAAGTGACTAAATAATTAAAATAAATACTTAGCTTACCGGTAGTTGATCGGATGAATGGTTGAGATATAAAACTTGTTGATGAAATCTAGAATTATTTTGATAGAGTAAAAATACTTGGTTGTTGTCCACTGGACAATAGTACTTTAGATATCTATCATGATGGTTATATTGTTCAATAGATGGAAGAACACATACAAAAGAAAATTTGGATACAAAATCTATTGATAGTTGTGGATCCCTTTTCACCTCCTACCCTTCTCTTTTTATAGGAAGGAGAGGTGAAATAATATGTTAACAAGAGGTCCAACTTATTGTTTAATTTTAACTTTGACATGCATGGGATTGTACACAAATTAAACAATCTAATTATAAAAAAGTAAGGTGGATTGAATTTTGTGTTAGTGGTTCAGATGGTAGAACTTGACTGTCAACGGTCAAGGTGACCATCGATAGTTAGGGTGACCATCGACAATCGAGGGTCAAAGTCAAGTTGGGTTAAAAAGGTGGGTTTAACTAGTAGGTCAAGCTGACTAGAGTTAGGTCTAGTTATCAATTGAAAGGTTAAGGTTAGGCCCAAAGGAGAGCTTGAGGTGGTCTAGGGGTGTTTTGACACTCAAAACCATAGTGTGTGTCTTTCTAGTGTCTACATTGAGCACTTATTATTGATAATTGATCCTTCATAGAATCTATTTCTGATTTTATTACATCAAGATCATCCTTCCCCAACATGATTTGTATATCTGACTAAATTTTTTGAACCACCTTAGAAAATAAAGTATCTAAAGATTCTATATATTATTTTTAAAGAGTTTTTGGGGGTGTCTTAACCTTTATTACATCCTGAGGGTTCAAACTAGCCATGAAAAAACTATAAGATGTAGGGTATCAGACCCAAAAAATGTATCAGTAGATTATATCATTACGATCATCTTGTTGAGATAAATTTAATGACTACAAATTTGCACAAGGGTACAAAAAAATAATTATAAACCCTTTTTAAAAGAATTTGAGTAATATTTTAGTGGTGGAAAAATTAAATTATTCTTGGATCATAAGTTATGTGTTTTCAATCCTTTGCTCTTCAAATGGATGCAAAACTAGATCTGAAAAATAATACCATATAAACTAGCCCAAATCAATGATTTGATACCAATTATAATTAAATTACTTATATGCTTACAATAATTGAATAATATTTAATAATTAAGAGCAAAATAATCAAATTCATATAAATAATTTCAAAAGAGTAGAATAATCAATAATAATGACTGAGTCGGTTCAAGGGGGTAACCTTCAAAATATAATATGATCATAAAATACTAACCACTAGCTCCTATACATACTCTGCTTAACCATGTTTATTACATAGGCTAGCCTTACTAAAAACATATAAAAATGAAATAAGATAATATGAAAGGCATGTAAAACACAAGTCAACCACACATATACTTAGACACACTATAGGTTAAGGACATAACAAAGATTATGGGATGTGGATAATTTATGAACTAATTCCAACACCTTATGTGATATTCAAATTTTAGAGGTGTATTTATATGATACAACTATAAACTATTTATAATGCAGGTCCTAGGTTATTCACATTATTAGTTATTAATATTTAATCTAATACTTGACATGCATAAGGTGTGCTGAAATTACATTTTAATGACCTAGTGTACAAATTTTCAAATAGGATTTCCATGGTGAGATACAAGTTTAATATGTTAACTTATGGAATGTGTTATAATTTGAAGATAATGGAATATCAAGTTCATATATCTCTAAATGAAACTTGATAAATGCATGATTGTACCTAAAATAATGGGCATTATTATGCATTTAAAAACATGACTAGTTTAATTAAATAAAACCCATGAATGTATGTGATATACATATTCTAGTTTTAAATACATAGAGTGTGCTAATGACAAAGATGGTGCCATGCCTAAATTTTTACCTCACTATGACATGGTAGAAATAATTCCAAATATAAAATATAGTGAAAAACTTCTTATTGACTATTCATTTAAAAGGAGAGCAACACCATAAAAATTGATAAAAAAAATGTAGTGGAAAATAATGATTGATGTATATATTGGTTTTTTAATACCCAAATTTGAAAACAATCTATTTTTCTATAGTATTTTGAAAACAATCTAATGTTATGGTTTTTTAAGTTATGTAAATTTAGTAGTATTCTATGTTTTTTGCTATATTTATACAGGTCAAAATTAATTTTCTAATTACTTTTATATGAATTTGATTAAAAATATGAAATTTTAAAATAATAAATAAATATTTATGTTGTGGCACATCATCGATGTCTTTTCATTATGGTTAAGATCCACATAGACTCATATTCAATCACCCACACTATCACCTCTAACATAACCTCTGCTTGCACTACAAAAACTTCATATAAGATCCACTAGAATAAGATATGAACATGTTCAATCATCCATTTGCAATCTTCCTAGACATTCATTTTTAGTATATCCAACAAAATCATGTACACCACTATCTCATATTGCATATCATTTTATTTAACTTATTTTTAGACCTTGACAATCATGGGATTGGACTGAGCTCATTAAAGAAAAAAATTGAATACAACCACTTCCACCTAATTTAAATTAATATCCATGTTTTTTATTTGTATGAAACATTTAAATAAAAAATTTCAATGTATATAAAATGTTTTTATATTAATAACTAAAAGGTACAAGGGGAGGGAGCGGGAAGAGGAAGCATGGCCATGGCCATGACCGTGCTGAAGCTCTAACCCCTGCTGGCGTCTGTGCAGCCCCCAAACCCTTTGTGCCTAAGCGCAGATGACTATATTGCAAGATCTATTACTGCGTGGAAATTTATTTTTGCTTCGGCATTTCGTATAGCAGATGGACTGTAGACTGGTTTCTAGCCTGAGTTATTTTGGTTTTGACACAGTGGTTTTACGATTTGTATAACTTGCTGTGTGTGTGGTTGCGTGGTTTTGTAGAGCTCATCTTTTATGGCACGGATCTTTTTTTACCTCTATTTTTTGGTTCGTGGCTGTCGTGCGGACCAATACCCTGTTCTGAGCGGATCAGTGTTTTCTTCAGTGATATTTTGGATGCCATGGCGGTGTTTCCTCTGAGCAAAGGGGGTGATCTCACAGACATTTGGGTGGTTGGAATGAATAATGGCAGTGCCAGATCTGGGGGTCTTGTTGGTGGTGCTGTCAGTCATGGGTAGTGCTAGTTTTGGGATCCATAGTATTGGTGTGTGGCACTGTAATGATGAGATATTATTTTCATGATGGATGCCTTGGTTTTGTTGGGGGAAACCCTTGTGAGAGAGCCGCCAATGTGTTATCTAGCGGCTATTGTTCTAAACTTAGCCCAAACTTTTGGGGTCACTGGTTTTTAGGCTAGTTTGCCTGGTTTTCAGGCTGTTATGCCTGGTTTTAAGGCTATTTTGCTTGGTTTTATTTTGGTCTTTGGGCTATTTTAAACTTGGGGTGTTATAATTGGTTTATTCTATTAGTTTCAGGTCCCTGTAAAACCTGGTTTAGTCTCTATTTTTTAGTGGTTTTGCTTTTTCTGGCAGTTTGTAATGTAATATCTTTCTTGATCTGTATAGGGTTTTGAGGCCCCTTCAAAACTTGTTTTTACCTTAATCTAAAACTAAAAGGTATAACCATGATGGATTTTTCCAAGTGTAAAAAATTGAGAATACATATGGAGAATCTATTCAAGGACATCGAAGAGGAGGTGGACTTGATAGAGGACATGTTGAAGGATTTGATGGAAAAGGTTGATTGGCAAGAGGAAGGGGTATTGCTGGAGGAGGAAGATCAGGAGTGGGGTGTGATGAGGAAGATGATTTTGATAGAGAGATTGATTTAAATTGACAGAGGAAGAGGAGCATGAGGTGCTACTCAAAGAAGCCATGGAGGACATACTAGAAAAGATTAGGGATTTATCATGTTCTGAGGTGGAGCTTAGAGATCACCCTAAACTATGGGTGGGCCTTAGGAATAATTTTTCTTTAGTTATACTTGAGAATAAAAAATTGTGGGTAGAAGTAGCCCTTTGGCATAAGTTATGGGAGGCAAAGGAACTAGGGATGGAGTTGCCTTTTCCTTTTTCCCCTAAGATCTACTTTCTGAAGCCAACTACTCAACCTTGAGTTTTTAATCTCTGGCGGATCCCATGGTAAAGACTTGAGTTAAGGCCTTGTTCAAAAATAACAATGAGATTGAGCTGGTAGATAATTTTTAAAATCCTATTATTCCTTCATTTCATGGGGTAATGTTTGTTGGTGCTAGGGTATTTATAGGCTCATAAAGGATGATAAATGGGATCATCTATTTTTCTCTCCTTTTAATATGTATTTGAGTGTTCTACTCCTTGTGGTCCACCATATCTATAGGGTAAAATGGAAAATGAGTCATTCCATGGTTAAATTCATCTACATGGCCTTAGATGACCACATAAATTCATTCTTATTTTTGCTGACTAAGGTAATTTCCTTCCAACATTTTTTAGTAGCTCAATAGAATCTCTGGGGTCTATTATAGATTTGTTCTAAATTTTTATTTGGAGGTTTGTTTCATGTTAATAGCTACCTAAACCAAGCTATCTCAGACATGAAGATGTGTCATCATCCTATTCTTAATCTATTTATTTTTTCTCCTCTATGTTACCTCGATTGGATGGGAAATATTATTATCAGCTTCACCTTGGGAGGTTGGAGAACAAACCTTTCCTCTACTTGTTTCCTTGAAATATTTAATTGGTTTTCTGTGCATGGTTTGGTATCGATTACTAGTTTTATTTGGAAACCTATTTTATAGCTTCTAATGGAAGTGACTTCATAAAATTTGTTCCTAAATCTTATAGCTATAGAAATCCCATCATTAGTTATTGGGTAGATAAATTGGGGTCATTTTTAGGCCTTTTCTAAAGTTGATGTTGGAGATAGGGTGAGCTTTTACAATTTTAGAGATTTGAACCAAGCTTTCTTGACCAAGAAAATGAGACATTGCCTTTATAACAATTTCCCTAATTATGTCTATTCATTTCACCCTACGTAGATGGATTATGAAGTTGACTACACTTTTTTAGAGGATGGAGTGTTATCTCTCCCTTAGTTTATCTATTCTAAGATTCCCTCTAGTTTCCTACTCTTGAGAAGGCCTCGGGTTTGATCCTTCCACCTCTAAGATTGATGTCCTGGTAGATCGATGACATGGACACATGAGCATCAACTATTCTTTGTCATCACCTTTGGACGATTGGTGTCAATAGTAATTTGTCAAATGGTAATTGGACTATTTTTAATTCATTAATAGGCTTTGATTTCAAGAATTTAAAATCTATCTATTTATGCCTCTTTGGGGATGCTTATCATCACATCTACTTGTTGGTCTAAAACATTAGGTGGAATAAAGTCTCTAGATTTTAAAATATGGATGATGGGAACCAAGATTTTAAATCCTAATTATATCCACCATTTTGGGTATTTTTGTTATCACATCTTACTTGATCGACCCAAGCCATTAGATTTTAAAATATGAACATAGGCCTTTACTGAGTTAGATTTTTTTGGGGACCTAGCATGGTTGCACTTTCTTCATCTTGAATTTATTTTTAGTTTTTATCTTATAACTTAGACTACCATGGAGATCCTTTATCAATTTATGACTCATCTTGGGGACCTTGGACCCCTTATTCCAAGGATAAAAATGCTCTATTCTTTGCTTCTTGATGAACTTTACTATGTTGTGAACCTTAGAGGAAAGATAAACCCTTTAGCTTTAAATTTAATGTATGGATGTTGTGCAACATACCTAGATGATGGAAGACCTTCCTCTTGAGTGGAACTCTTGTGGTGACCTCCAAGAAGACATGACAAAGGGATTTTACCCTTTGAGATCTACTTTATAGAAACTTCTTTATACACTATTAGTTATAGGACCTTAAAACCCCTATTTTTGGGTATATAAAACCCTCTTATTCTCTAGTCCCACTTTGGTCTTGGGACCTCTTCTTCACTATGCTATAGTTTTTTTTCTTTTGGCTCCTCAACCCTATTAATGACCTATTAATTCTATTGCAATTCACTTGGTGGTTCTAAGTATCTTTAAAACCTAGATTTTACCTCATCAAATAAAAAAATATATTATCTTATATGATTTAACCAGATTAGTTATATGTATTATGTTTTTTAATTAATTCATATTTGATGATTTAATAGCAATGAAATTTATATTGATAAAATAATAACAAATTTACTTTAACATGATTTACTTTATTATTTAATAGGTTTATTATTTATTATCTCATGTTTGTTTAATTTATTTAAAAATAGATAATAAACTAAACATAATTATTTACTTTAAAAAAATAGTTGGGAATGACATAAATGTGTCATGAATTTCACAACCTCTATGTCACCCTACCATGTGAAGTTAAAATAAAATGGGGAGGGCCCATTTTCCCTCCCCTCTACATTATTTATTTATTTTTGATGTGGATAGACAAATAAAAAGATAATGTAATAGAGGAAGGGCATGCCAATATATAAATTAATAATGTTATGGGTCAAATTTAGAGGGGAAGATGAATAGGATGATGGAAATGGAAGGATAATATTTCATCTCAACAAGAAAAATATCAAAGAAGAAAAATTATATAGATAAAACACTTATGTACAACTAATGAGGAGGAAGAACACTTCAGAGATAGAAGAAGAAGAAAACTATGTACATTTGATCAAAAAGAGAAGGAAGAGGAGAGATATGTAAATTTATTTCATATTTTTTTCAAAGAATAAACATTTTTATTTCATACAGAAAACCCTAGGGAACCCTAAATTTTTTTTTTACATAAAATAATAAGAAAAAATGCTAGAAAATTATCAAGAAGAAACCATAAAAAAGACATATAAAAACAAGTAGAAATCTTATAAAAATTACAAATAAAATCCCTAAGAAACATAATAGGTATAAATCCAAAATCCTTGAACTCTATAAAAATCAATATGTAGTGATGCAGGAGACTACCTTGTAGAGGCAATAAATTTTAATCCTAAAACTTATTTGAGTAATTTCTTTAAAAATAATATCTTTAAGATATTTATGAAATGTAAGTACCACTATCCACTTTGTTAATATTTTAAAAAAATGGGAACTTAAATCAACCATCTAAAGGCCAAAAAATACATTTAATTTTTTTTATACATTTCAAGAATTTTATAGATTTGATATTTTTTTAACCATGCATGAAATTGAGTTGGAATTCACCCTCAAGGTTTATTTGAACATGTATATAATTATGTATAATTATTATTCCCATCTAAACTTGCATTCAAAATTTACTAACATTAAAAACTACTAAAAATAATAAGTTTGATTAACTATAGGATAGTTTTTTTGTTTTTATTAGCATTTTTAGTTGTACATAACAACTATATATTTATGTTATGAGTTATTTAAATAATTTTATGCATTTATTATAATAATAATTAATAACTTGAATTATTTTTTGATTCTCAAGAAACTATCTGTGTAATTTTATTGTATATTTTAGAATTATTGTGATTTTGGATTCATCATCAGGTATTAGAGTGGGTTTAGCTCTAGGTATAAAATTCAAGGTTATATTATGTGTGAATAGTTATCGTGTTTCAATTATCTTAAATAAAATGTATAATCAAGATGGAAATAGGATGAAGAAGCTATGCTTAGATTAATAGGAATATGAAATAGTTGTATAGGAGAGTGGAAAAGCTCAAAAAAAAATATAACACATCAAAAACAAATAAAATAGGAGATAATACAACTAAAGATAGAGAGCATGAAGAATGAGTTTAGTAAGAGGAGGAAGAGAAAGATGAACCAAATTAATTTGAATAAATGTTGGTTAAGGTGTTATAAAGAAATAATGAAGGAATAAAGGTTGAATTTTTAGAAAATGGGGATAGTATAAAACTATAGGAGATGATATATTGGTTTAATAATATGTAGAATATTTTTAAATTGAATAATATGGTAGAGGAAATAAAGTGAATTTTGCATGCATGAAATTTAAGTGTAATGTTATGATATGAAGGGGTCATTTACATAAGGAAATGAAAATAAATGGTAAGGAGAATATTAGGACCTAGAGTAAGATGGAGAAGAATACAAGAAAAAAAATTATTCACATGAACAAACCTTTTACAAAATATTTTAGAACTTAAATAAAAGTAGTACAATGCAAAGGACTATATAAATCAATTTTAAAAGTTATCCATTTGAGAGGATCATGATGAAATATATAAAAAAATGGCTACAATGTATGTAAATGGTTAAAAAAATTATATTCAAGAGTAATTACATTCACATGAACAAACCTTTACATTGTACTAAAAATCAATTTCTTAAGTTATCCATTTAAGAGGATCATGATTAAATATATAAAAAAATGGATAAAATGTATTTAAATGGTTAAAAAAATTATATTCAAGATTAATTAGGCATGCATATAACTATTAGTATAGAAGATTCATATTAACTAGCTTTAAAGGCAGAAGAGAAACAAAGTAGGTAGGATTTTAGGAAATCATCTAGGTTCAAAAGAGGATCATCATATACATTAATGAGAGGAGTTGGATTTAATACCACAAGAGGATAATAATATTATGGGGTGAAGAAAAAATAATATACCACTATTTTACTATAATTTTAATTAATATGTGAATTAACCTTGATTATGATAAATTGAATGGAATAAATCAAAATGTTATAAATCAACTTGTGATAAGAAGAATTAATATAAAATACTGAATTCAATAAAGTGAAATTTATTGAAATAAGACTAAATATGAAATGAAATGTCAAACTTATTTTTTATATTTGAGATCTAACTATGTGAATATAGCAAAATGTTGAAACTAACAAACAATGAATAGATCTATAAACACCTAAAAATTGGAATTAAAACTTGTGAATGACAAGATCATCAAACTTAGGATAGGATCAACTACAATTATAGTATTGAATAAGTAAATATTATCTTTTTATAAAAATAAGGAACTTAGGTAATAATCATTTGTAATATCTTAAATTAGGTTTGTATGTACATATTTTGCCTTTAGATATATACATAAGGCCTAAAAATGGATTTTCAAAAGTTAAAATTATAATAGGGATTGCAATGATTGAAAATATGCAAATAAAAAATGAGAAGAGGATAATTGGTTTATTTGACCCCAATCACCTCCATGATGAATAAATATTTCCTATGTATCCAATACTCTAAAGATGGAATTGAAGCCCATGTAGTTTTCACACTTAGAGTGCTCTATGCAATCATGTTCCTTTAAATATTTTAAAACATCTAGAGATATCTTGAATACTAGCATGATTTGATTTATCTATGATAAAATAGGATTTGGAATTGGCTAAGGTTTTATTCAAGTGATTAGAATTAGAATTGGGAAGAATAGTCAACTTTTCTCAATGTACAATACTATAAGTATGCTTTTATATTTAAATTATAAAGTTGATAAAATAAGTGAATTAATTTTTCCTTTATAGCAATACAAAATGGGAATGCACACACTAAGATTTCTAAGAATGTATATAAAAAAGTAATTAAAATTTGCATTTTAAAAATTAACTACTAAAGGACCAAGGACAAAAACATCCCATAAGGGACAAGAATGCATGCCCCTATTGTACCATACTAGATGTTTTTTGTCATTTAGTGAAACATGTATATTTTGGGTTTGGGTCTATCCATATAGATTCTTATGGGTTTTTTTTTAATTTTTAGAACATTTATATAAGAATTATATAATAATTTAGGAAGTAAATAGGTCAATGAAAGTGATTAGGATAGATTGATGTGTCAAAATAGGTCAATATTAAGTGTTTAAGTTAATTAAATTGAATTAGGGCCAAAAATTACATAATAAAGTATTCATGAATAAATTTATGTGTCTACATTTTTTCCCCACTTTAATTATATAAATGAAACTAATAGATTAAAATAAGTAATGTACCTTAGTGTGTACAACACACTTTTCCTTTTGGAGAATATCTAAATAATTTAAGGTGTTCCATGGAGAATTTTACAATGATGTAAAATTAATTAATGCTCATATGTGAAATTTAAAAATAAAATGTAACTATAATTTGAAAATGTTGAAAAAAGGGAAATATTACACCTATATGTGTGAAACAATGTTGCTCTTATGACTTTGCTTGTATATGATTCTTCCTTGAAGCATTTGAGGATTGGTGCTTCCCATGAAACACTTAGAGATATTAGTTCCTTAGATAAATAAATCACTAAAAATGGATTATAGAATTAATTATCACTTTGTTCTTGAATTCATGATCAAAAGATATTGGAGAACATCCATGCTCCTACCATGTCCATAGATAACAAATAGCATTGATATTTTGAAAAAGTGTGCATGAATTTGTATTATTCACCCATTGATAAATTTAGAATCTATAAATATATGTATATTCAAATTTTCAATTATGTTTAAAAATTATACATGAACCTATATCATGCATCAAAACTATATAAATTTGTAATTTAATATTGTAATGTGGGTGCATATGCATGGCATATTCCCCCATAATACATGGTATTGACTAAATTTTGAACCATTTTTAAACCTTTGAAAATTTATTCTATACTAAAACTAATTTTTTTAAATTATGAAAAGGCTTATCTAATGTATGAAAATCCCATTTAAATGCCCCCATTTTTAGGTGATATTTTTTATCCCAAAAGTCATTTGTCTTAAAATAAAAGTTAAATGCAACATGTGTAGATAGATGTAATCATTGAATAATGTAGCATATATAAAATGTATGTTAGCATAGTAAGATATGTATCATTTAAATTATGTATGTAACACAAGAGGCAAGGCCTATAAAAATGTATCAAATCAAGCTCATAGTAATCAAATGTAGAATTAGTATGATAATCATTACTTAGTTCATGATATAGATAATGGCATTTACTAAAATCAATAATATTAACAAACACAACAAGCATATGTTATACTAAGGCTATGGGGTGAAGAAAAGGTACATGTTAAAATGTCAAAAAATTAAATATTTACACACACAAGGACATGAATTACATCAAAAATAAGGTAAATGTTCAAATGTCACACACAACATAGGGCCAAGGACAAAAATAAAATGGACATATTCAAATGATGCATATATAAAATAAGATCTCATGGAAATTTCATGAAATTACACACAAAGGCTAAGGATCATACAAAATATATAATCAATATTTAATAGACTATGTACAAGTAATACCATCAATGGAACTTAAAACTAGAAATGTAGATTAAACCATGTATATGTAATGTGATCATATCATAGAAAATAGAATATCCATGTACATAATTGTAAACAGAGATGTTAACAAGATAGTTGTAAATAGTATATAGATCAATATTATTGGAGTCATCAAATTATACCATCTTCACATATTTTAGTATATGGATAAGATGCCCCTAATTGAGCAAGGTTATTGGGTATAGGCAAGCTCAGCATCTTAGTCATTGCAAATTTTGTATGTCTTGCATAACACTCATGAATACCATTGGAATTCATGTGTGATATACAAAAATTATTATATATACTAATAATGGGATAAATAACATATAAAAATTATTTATACTAGATGACTAATCATTCTTAGGTCTTGATTTTGTATTTTTAGACTATTTTCAATGTTTTCTTTGTTTTTTCAATATTTTATTTTTTTAAATTTTTTATTTTTATAAATAATAAAAATATAAATTAGTGATAATAATTTTTTTTAAATTATAATAATTTATATGAATATTAAAAATCCATGACATGTGTCAATTTAAAATATACACTAGAAGTGGTGTCATGGTTATGTATGAGAAAAATGCCTCTACTATATATGTGAGTGTAGTTAAAAACTTGTAAGAATAAAATAGGTATGGATAGGGTTGATTTATACATCCTCATTCAATAAAATTTACACTTTTCAAAGTTTTAAACATGTATGATAATTATAACATACGAAAATAAATAATTTTTTGAATAAGCACTATTTTGCATATTGTAATTGAGTGAAAGCTTTGAAAATTAACAATATGAAGGTCGTGTGTTTAGATTTTAATTTTTAGGTGAAATTTTTAATAGGAAAATAAAATATAAAATGTGATATTATTGACATAATTTTCTATCCTATACTAAATTTTATTATCTTTGTAATAAAAATGTAATTTTTCTGTGTAGACTATGCAAATAGAGATATAAATAGTAGAATTGATCATTATTTTGAATTTTTCATATATAAGAAGTGAAAAATAAGATATAAGAGGTAAATAATTAAAAAATATATAATTAATTAAAATAATTGATATAAATGATCACATGTTCAAGAAAAATAATAACACGATGCAAAAATCGAGAAGCTATTCACAATCCGATAATGATACTATAAGCCAAATATATCATCAAGATGATGATTATAGGTAGATCCTATATCATATGTGTTGTAACCATCAATTATATTTCCATATTAATCTTAAATATTATTCATTTCATTCTAATTATATTATACATAATCATTATCATGATCATAATCATCCTCTAGATCCTAAAATTGTGGCATGCCACTCTTTTCTTCTTTTCTAGCTATATATGTAAAACCAACTACTCCATATTGGTGTATTAAAATTATGATTTACTTTAATTTTTTGTATGCATTTTATCATGTGCATTTTTTGTGATGGTTCTACCTAATTTTTTTGAAATGGTATTTAAGTAAATAGTTTCCTTTGTTTGTTCTTGCTTTATAGATTTGTCTTATATTAAAAGTTTAAACATTGCACTTTCATGATCAAATGTGACAAAATCATGATATTTACCAAATATTTCACCAATTTCTCTCATACATTATATTAATAGTTATTAATTTCATTGATCATAGTTAGGTTCAATGTGAAATATAACATAACATATTTTTTTATCTAAGCATTATTGGTAACTCAATGGATATGATGCAACACAAAGGCCTTATAATATTACTCAAGTGTTGGATATCATACCCAATATATTAGATAAGTTCATTTTGTATATATTTTATTCATAAAATTATGTTATCTCAACATTAGTGCATTTATTTCCATCTATGATGGGGTTAAGAAATAGAAGCTTTATATATGATGAGCTATTTTTTATTAAGTCATTAGAAACCTCACTTGTAATATTATTTTTTATACATATATAGTTATTTTAAATATATTTTCTTAGAAACTCTCTCTTAATAATGTTTTTTTATTATCTTGAATTTCATTTTGTAATTTATCTAAATGTTATTCTATAACTTCTCTTGTTGTATCTTTTGCAATCTTTCTTTTCTAATTTTTCTTTTTGAAATCCTCCCTTTTCAATTTGTGATTTTTATGAATTATCTTTTTTAAATTATTCCCTTTGTAATCTTTTCATTTTTAACTTTTCTTTTTTTAATCTTGTTTCTCTTGTAACCTTACTTTCTCTATTTTTTTTGTTTGAAGGTTTTCTTGCTCTAATTTTTTCATTTGGATATTTTCTTTTTCTAAATTGTATGTTTGTATCCATACTTCATCTTTTAGGTATTCTTTTCACTTTTTATTTATAAAATGCAATCATAATGTGAGTGGGTTGATTTATTTATGGATTTATTATAGGATCACCACTATCAATTTCATTTTTTATTTTATCCTTTAAATCCCAATAAATATCTATATCATGGCCATGCATTATATGATATGAATAATAGTATTATTACATTATTAAAGGAGGCATAGAAGGTAATGTGATTAAAAAAATATTGAATCATTTCTCTTAGAGTCTCATTTTAAATTTTATTATCCCTTTTCATACTTTTTGAATCACTAGTTGTATATGTAATTTGTTTTATCTTCCAATATTGATAAGAAGTCTTGTTAGGCACATAATAGATAGATGAAGATGCATATGAATAATTCAAACTAACATACTAGGGAATATTTGTATATGTTCTATTATTTTCGCATGATGTGATATTTGAAATTAAATATTTATTTTTATTATGTAATTATTCTTTTAAATTTCTCATGGTGATGATTTGATTTTTAAGAGATTCAAAAGCACAAACTTTAGGTACTTATGATTGAACATGCATATAAACACCATGAAGAGTGTGTGAAGGATTTGGTGAAGGTTGAGGAATGAAACAAAATACTTGAGGTTTTAAAATATGCATTATAGAATATTGATTATATTATTTCTCTCATTTTTGTGTCTTGACTTGAATGTTTTTTGCATTAATAATGCTTGCATCTTAGCATGTGATTGAGTTATTTTTTAAAAAACTTGAAGAAATAGATGTTCATAAAATATATCCATATATTATTTGAAAATTAAGTAATATAAAATTGAAATTTAATATCATAAAAACAAGGATATTGTAAAAAATAACATGGAAATATATTATAAACAAAACATGAAATGAAAATGTGAGAAAAATAAGGATTTTTTTTTGTGTATGGAGACTAGTAAATTATTATGAAATATAAGGTAAATAAGATAATTTTAGTGCTAAATATTAGATTTGAGGTAAAAATAAATTTATTTCAATGTCAGATATTATATCCAAGGTTGAAATCAATCTAAGTTAAAAAGAATACTTTTTAGTGTCAAATGTTCAATAAGTTATCTAAACCCTAGGATGAATTTTTTTAATGTAATGCTCGAATAATAATAAAGGTTCACCAATATGTTTTACTAGAATAAAAATTGATATATGAAATAACCCTATTTATTATAACTTAAATAAATAAATAAAAATTTTGTAAATAAAATTATGACAATTAGAATGAATGTACAAAATTTTGAATTTGAAAAAACACAATCAATTGAAATAAGAATAAATATGAAATGAAATGAAAAACTTAAATTTATATATCTTAGATTTGAATATGTGAATCTAAAAAATTAGGAATAAATATATAGACACCTAGAATTTGTAACTAAAACATGTGAAGGAGAGGATCATCCAACTTAGAATAAGATTAAATGCCACTATAGTCTTGAACTAGTTGATACTGTGTTTTGATAAAAAATGGGAAATCAAATAATGATCATTTGTGAGAACTTAAATTAGATATATATGTATATATTTGACCTTTGGATGCACATGGAGATTTTTAAAATGACTTCTCAAAATTTGAAACCCTAGTAGTTATTGTAATGATTGAAAACCCATAAATAAAAAAAATGGGGGTGTAATGGATTGATTTGATCCCAATCACTCCCATGATGATTGAATATTGCCTACTTATCAATACTCTAAAGAGGGAATTCAAGCCCACATAGTTATCCCACTTAAAGTGCTATGTGAAATTGTTCTCCTTTGAATATATTAATGCATATAAAGATGACTTGAATACTTTATCATGATTTACTTTGGTTATAATATAAAAAAATTTGGACTTGATAAGGATATATTAAAATGATTAAAATCAAAATTAGGAAGAATATGGAAGCTTTTCTCAATGTGTAATAGTTTAAGTATAATTATATATTGAAATTCCCAAGTTGATAAAATAAGTGACTTAAGTGTGCCTTTATAACAATACAAATTGAGAAAACACATGCTATTAATCCTAAAAATATGGATAAAAAATTAAAGGAGTATTTAGTTTTAAAAACTGGTTGTTAGAGGACCAAAGAAAAAATGTCTCACAGGGGAACAAAATGCCTGCCACTATTTTCACTTACTGGATGTTTTACCCTTTATGGAAACATGTGGATTTTGGGTCTGGATCTATTTTCATAAATGCTCAAGGGTATTTTTAGTTGTTAAAACATTTTTATAAGTGTTAGATATAAATTTAGGAAAGAACTAGGTCCATGTAAGTGATTATGATAGATTTAGGTGTCAAATTAGGTCCATATTAAGTGCTCAAATAAATTAAAGTGATATAGGGCCAAAATAAACATAATCAATATTTGTGACCAAATTTAGGTGTCTATATCTTGATAAGGGTTTAAAAATTAGAAAATAGGATGAGGATTTGAAAGAGGCAAAGGATATGGTGGTGATAGAGTATGGAATGACCCATAAAGACCTTATATTTATTATATATGTGGTGAATAAGGTCATAGAGAATTTGAGTGTCAATTTTTCATGAAAAATAATGGAGGTAATATTGAACAAGTGTGAATTTGGTTGAGTCTGAAGGAAAATAACAAAATCTAAAAGTTGCAATAGATGTAATAGAGAGTATTATGATGAGAACAACAATGATTTCACTAAGGAAATAAAGGTACATGATAAATATAGTGGTGACTCATGTCTACATATAAATAGTTTTCTTACTAGGTACATTTTAAGAGGAAAGGTATGTAAAGTTATTATTTATGGTGGAAGTTGTGAAAAATATGGTTTCTAAAAAAATAATAGAGAAACTAGGTTTATAATGTGGAAAATATCCTTATCCTTACCATGTTCCATGGTTTAAAAGATGTAATTAAGTTATTATTGAAAAGATGTGTTTAATAAAATTTTCCATAAGAAATACTTATGGGGATAAACTATGGTGTGATTTTATCGCTATGGATGCATGTCATGTGTTTTTAGTAATACCAAGGTAATATGACAAGAAAAAATCCATGATGGAAATAATAACATACATACTTTTTGGGAGGATGGTTCAAAGGTAGTTTTATTACCTCTTAAGGAATAAGGGTAGGTATAAAATGTATGCATGTGATAAGATAACCTATAAATATCCTATTTCTCTAAATAGACTAGGAATCTAATAAGGTCATAAAAATAGATCATATGTATACTTTGATGATTCATTAATGACCTAGAATAATTATAGACCTAGTAGATGGTAATATACAATCAAATTTCAAGAGTAAATGGCTCAAAATCCTAAGCATGTGACACACATTATATCTCTCAAAAGTACTCAATCATGGGTAAGTGATTGTAAGGATGAAATTAAATTAAATAATGGGTAAGAGGTACACATAAAGTAAATAATAGGTAAGTGTTTGTGAGAAGGTGAAGTGTAATGGTTAACCAAATGGAGGTATATGAAACTTAAGGTGTTAAACAAAAATATTAAAAAATCCTATATTTGTACCAACTTATTTGGTATAAGAAAGAGGATAAGCAAGGATACACACATAAATCCACAAATATATAAACTAAACATTATCTAATCTACTAAGTAAATAAAGGAAAGACTATAGGGGTATAAATAGTTACCTTTGGATGGAGTAGTAGATGCTTCAATCTCCCCATTTGGCTCAAGTGTCCCTTTAAAAGAAATGTTTTAGGTTTAAGACCTAAAATGGTAAGATGAATACTTAGATATTCTTAGTTAAGAACTCTAAATACCTCTCCTTTTAATGACACCACAAGAAAATACCCCCAAGATAAGGTTATAAACAAATGAATCTACCAAATAATAATTAGTGAAATAAATTAAAGTGAAAACAAAGTGTAAAAATGTGATATATGTTTTATGAATAAAATATGACCCTTATATATAAAGATACAATACCCAAAACTAGCTCTAAATTATAAGATGATGGTATAAACTAGGTTGATATAGTTGGAATATGTCATTTGACATAGTATAATTTCATAAATGTTAATATAGTTAAATGATATAAGATAGAATCATAAATATACCAAGTTGGCCAATAAAATATAGTGAAGAAAAAGTATGAAACACACTATATTGACTAGGTTGATGCAGTAGGATATAAGGAAGTTAGCAAATGCATACATAAATTAGACTGAGAGGTAAGAGGGATAGATACTTATATAATTTTAATTGATAGTAATTATATCATGATAGAATAGTGTGTAAAAATATCCTACAAAGTAACATGATTTAATCCCATTACATTATTAGTTCACCCTTTAAGTCATGTATTTAGGGAGATTGATGCCCCAACAAGCACCTACAAGAGAAACCATTAGTAATGTGATAAATTTTAAAAATAAAGTGTATAGATATGACCCACTTAAATGTCAACACATGTCATAATTTTGTAACTTGAGATGGTACTTTGGGAAACAAACACAACATAAAAGAGCATAACTAAAAAGAAATGATAAAAGAACAAAAAAAAATGAATGTAAATAAATTAAAATATGTACCTTCATTAATTTTATACTTTTAGATGTGGTTTTACATGTGTTTTGGTTGATAAAAGGTGAAAATTGAGAATAATGAAAGGCAGACCTAAAAAATAAGAGACAAATCCAAATTTTTGAAAAAAACGTTCTATTAGTATCTATATGAAAGAAATATAGATGCAAATAAGTTAAAGAAACAATTTCTCTTGATCCTAATCTAAACTAAAATAATATCAAGATAGAGAAACAACAAATGAAGAAACTAAACTAGTAAAATAACTACATATAAACAAACACAAAGTTTGTTGCCTTATCCATTGTGCAATCAATGGTAAATTTTCTCTTTATGTGTAATGTGGATCTTCAACTCTTTTTCCAATGAAAACAAGGAATGGGAAAAGTTTTGATAATCAAATTCAGTCTTGATGGATTTTATTTTCTTGGGATTCACTTGAAAATTGATAGCACTTCATTAGATTGAAGGTGGATGATGAAAGTGATGGCTTCTATGTCTATTTATAGGTTTTTGGAAGGTATATTGGATGGTAGAGTATTATTTGAATATTTATAATTATTAAAATAATAAATAATGGATAATGAGTCATAATTAATGAGGATGATGACCAATTTAATTAGTTGAGAGGAAATTGGAATTAGTTAGTTGAGTCATCAATAATGAGTCAAGTTGTTTGACAAGTCAAGGTGACTCACAAGGTGGTTGAGGAAGTGGTTGGGTGAGTCAAAATGTGAGGGAGGTAAAGGTGGAGGATGTATATTTGAGTTGGAAAATATGTATTTATTAAATAAATTTGGATAAAAGGCATGCATAATTTATTAATTTAGGAATTATTCAATTATTTGAATTTAGAGGGGAATGGTGTTATTACAAATTTAAATTTAGGGAAGAAGAATTAACATGAAGGTGAATTTTGACACTAAATAATATTTAGGTGTCTAAATTTTCCCCTCTTTGAAAGGGTTATATGAAGCAATATCATTTTGAAGAATAGTAGAAGTAGAACATTAATGATTGAGAAGAAAAAGTTTCCCCATTAATGGAAATGATTAGGATGATGCCCCCTTGAGTGTTCATGCAGAAAAGAAGATGAATGATCTAAATAATGAAGAGGAAAATGATGAAGAATTTGTTATATTTAAGTTCATAAATAAATCAAATCACTATAAATTGATATGGCACAAGATTAAAATATTTTCAGATGATTTGATCATAGTTATTAAAACTAGAGAATTGATTAGAAAAAGAATATTTTGCATTTGAGGACTGCATGCTAGGATGTAGGGGTCTTACAAGCATATGTGGGAATGATATATACTAATTATGGTAAGATGTATGCTATACAATTAAAAATATATATTTTTTGATTTGTAATAAATATTTACAAAATTGATACTTGCAAGTATTGATAAGGAGATGTAGTACTTTGATTAAGTGATGGTGGAAAATGTGAAGGAAATTACTTGGATATATGGTGGTGGATGAACTTACCCTAGATACCCTATGTCTCTAATTATTTATTACATAATATGCTATGGATAAATCCCAAGTGGGGATATCAATCTAGATGTAGTTATCCCAATATGGGAAGAGATGTATAGTGATGATGGAATGTAAGATTAACAAATGGATGTTATTAACACACTTAAGTTAATGATTGATAATGTGATTAGTTATGATGATCAATTCATTTTACCCTAAGAAAAAATATATGAAAGGAGTTAAGTGTAAATGATATATCTTGAGATAAGCTACATGATTTGAGGTGCCCCATGAATCAGGGTTCATAGGAAAAAATTGCAAAAATGATATATCCCATTGTAAAGTTATGAGTTTTTATTGGTTAACTAATTTACCAATTGACTAAGTGATTGATTTATGGAATTATGGATTGATGGAAAAGGATGTTTTTTTTATTTTATTGGTCCCAATCGATAGGTGTGGGATATTAAATGAAAATATTAGGAAATGATTATGGATGATTGATGTGCAAGCATAAACATGGAAGTTAATTGACTATATGGATTAATGGTGATGTATCACATGATTGGATAACATGGATTAGATATGGATGGATGTAAGAGAGAATTTATTATAGGATGTATGTGGAAATAAATTTGGTTTTATGTAGTTAAATTCTTAGAGAAGGAGAGGAAAATGAATTCATAATTCTCAAAATGGCAAAATTAGAATGGATAATGGTGAATTTGTTTAAAATAGTTATAAATTTGGTGAGGAAACAATTTTGTAATTCTCAAAATTATGAAATTGGCATGGATAATTAAAAATTCATGGAACACAGTTATAAATTTAGTGAGAAAATGATTTCTCAATTCTCAAAATTGTGAAATTAGCATTTATAATTATGAATTCGTGTAAGTTAGTGGTGAATTTGTTTTAAATTTAAAGTGACCATCTTCCTGAGGGCATAACTTCTAACTCTAGACTCTATTTAACCACTCATTTTGATAAAAACTAATGTATTTTAAATTATAATGCAATAATGAATACATATTGAATTTTGGTTTAGGATAAATAATTTTAAAAATATAGAAAATTCATTGGAAATGTTAGGGTGGATAAGAAGAAGGTTATATAAATGAAAGTGATTGTTGATGTAATTGTGAATGTTAATGAGTGTGTTTGACATGGATAATGAATGTGGAAAGATTAACATAGTGTCCATTTGAAATTTACATGGAAGAAATAAGTTTGAATACAACCAAAAATCATTATATGGATCAGTCTTCTTAGCACATCATAGGTCCTCTTAGGATTAAACCATAACAACTTTGGCCAATATGACACATAGATGCTCTATCCAAAGATGTGAGATGATTTAATAACTACCACTATTTATTTTATTTTATTTGGATTTGTAATAGTAATTCCAATAAAGTACAATTTGATAAACCTAATTTTTGATATTGCACATGATAATATGCACCAATGGTATGTAAAAACCATGATAACTATTGTGTTATATGCATAAGGAATAATAGATTCATAAGTACAAGAATTTATACATAACAATATCAAAGTTCATAATAACACAATTTTTAATCCTCATAGTGATATATAAACAATAATAAATAAATAAAAAATGATAAAAAATGCTTGCAATAATGAAAACCAAGTAAGTGAAATAAACAAGGAAGCATACAAACACTGCAAAATAAAGTAAACACCCAAGATGTAAAAGAAAGTAAATAAATTTACAAACAAGAAATCAAGTGAATATACAAACAAGTAAGAAAATGTATTTTGGATGTCCTTGGATAGATTATAAACCTTTGGCATGTGAGGTTTTTGATAATGTTGAATTGTCTAATGAGTAATCCATATAAGGGTGACTAGGGTATGTAACTAGGGACAAGGGATTTTATGATTGATTTATGATTTTTTATTCTTGTATTTTTGGATATATTTTTATGTTTTTGGATTTTTTTTAATTTTTAATTTATTTTTATATTTATTTGGATTTATGGATGTATATCTAAGGACTACCAACAAAGGGAAAACCTTATTCTAGCACTAAGGAAGAGAGCGATAGTGGATAGAAAGTTGTGACAATGGCTTGGAAGTGGAGTGGTCTAATTAGGCTTAGGAAAAACATCTAAGATACCCCAAAGCTATGATTTTTAGACATAGATACACTTGGATCTACCTTAATGTATCCTTTTTTAGTCAAATATTAGATATAATGCTCGAGTCTCATACAATGGTCTATATAATGACCTTCAATTTTGTGATAATCACTATATTATTTAGGTCTATACCACTTAGGTTTTAGGACATTTAGCTCAAAGTATTTGGTTTGTGTAAATATGACTAAGTTTGTAATGACCAATTTTCAAAATAGCATATCATAAGATTACCCTAAAGGAATTAATTTTCACTTAATAGTAAAGGTAATGTTGTTAGTAGGTTGGGAGTTATAGATTTGTTTTAACTTTGGGGATGGAGTGATATTAGGTGGTAGGGGTGATAAAATTAGATTTATTTTGCTAATGTGATAGGGGATGTTAAAATTAAGGCTATAAAAAATGGATGGGAGACTTGGTTGATTTTGGAAAATATGGTTATTAGTGGTAGGGTGATGTTGATGTGGAATATTTTGGGATTCCCTAGTAATGAAGTGGGCTAGAGAGGTAGCTTGATCTTAGAAGGATAGATTTTTTGGATTGAAGGATGGATTTTATGGATTTATGTTGAAGGTGAAATTATTCATATTTGGTGGATTTTTAAAGTTAGATATATTTTTGAAAAAGTTTGGATTTGATGGATTTGTGAAGATCAATAAAATTGATGTCGATAGATTCATGTTAAAGGGTTGATTTGAATCTGTGAAGTTATTCAGATTTGAATTTGGTGCATTTCTAAATAAATGTGGATTTGATGTATTTTGATTCAAGTTTAGTAATGGGATAGATGTAAAACAACATGGTTGATTTTAATGAATGTGGAAAGGTTAATTTTTATGGTTGTAGGATTTGAAATATTTCTTTGGATGGAAGATATTTAGATTTGATTAAATTTGGATTTGATTTGTGAAGGTGAAACAAAAATTTGATTTATATTTATGCTAAGGTTAAAACTATACAGATTGATGAATTCATTTTTATTTATTATTGGTGACTTTTAATTTGTGGATAGAGTGTAACTCGTAAATGAATCTAAGGAATTTTGACTGGAAAAGCCTACAAACTAATTTGATGTTGTACCTAAATTAAAATTTGGTGATTGATTGATGGGAAAATTTGAATAAGTATTCAAGTTTTAATTTGAATGATTGATGTTTGGATTAGATTGGTCAATTATTCAAGTTTAGATTTGATTGATTAATGGGTGACTTTGAAACCATATTCAAAATTATATTTAGATTTATTGAATGATTGATTAGTGAGTTTATAATGACATTTAACATTTGATTTTGATTTTTTAGATGATTGATTTGATGCTAATTCAAATATGTGTTTGAATCGAAATTGGTTAGATTTAACCCTATGTTAAGACTAGGATTATTTGGATTTGGATTTGTGACTAGATTTACCAAGGTATTGTTTAACATAGCTATGTTCCTTGAGATGGGTGAAATTTATAAGGGATAGAATTTACTTAATAAATAAAAAGGAATTGAAACTAGACTCCAGTAAATAAAAATACCAAAGTGACTAAAATTTTGATTGACTCCAAGATGTTTTTAAAGTTTTGCTTTGGATTGTTTGATTTTAATGTTTGGTGTATTAAAGAATTGAAAGCATTTTTGTTTTCACTCAATGATTTTTAGAATGTGGTAGATCAAAAATAAACAGCAAATAGAAATTACTCTAAACAAAAATGTAATTGCACAAAAAGGTGAAAATCTAGGCTTTGGGTCTTGAATATATTTTGGGCCTATTATTATCACTCACTTGTATGTACCTTTAGCCATGACCTAATATTTCAAGGCATTAACCATGGAAGATCCTGACATTCCCATGGCCCACTAATTTCAATTTCAAGGGTATGTGGAAGGTAACTTATTGATGATAACCATTAATTGATGCACCAAAGTGGAATGATAAATATGATTAACTAGGATTAAATTTTTTACAAGTTCATCTAGTGGAGTCCTCGATATAAATTTAGGTATGATGAGGCTTATTTCCATGGAAGAAGTTGATTAAGAGGGAAAAAATATTGGGTTTAGTCCCAATATTAATAACACATCCATAGGGGTCTTATTATGTTGACATCATTAAAATTATACTTCGAGTTATGTTGTCTAGGGATTGGGTATTGGAGAGTTGAAGCCCCTCATTTCATAGTCTTCTTAAAACACACAAACATAGCCAAAAATTATATCTCTAACTCAATTTATATACCTTAATAGTACATAAGGTTTGGCCTACTACATGGTGATAAAATCCACAATTGATAAAATCCTTAAGAAAATAAAGTTGAAAGGGTAATATTTGGTTATGATTCTCAAGTATTGTCATTGTTTTGACCTTTTAGGGTTTAGATTATGTAAATCATATGTTTTATTAAAGGGATAAATAGTCTAAATAAATAAAATATTATGCATATAATAACCATTTATTTGTTACATATTTGATTAGCTTTGACTTTCTAAAAATAGTAATAAATATGTGCAAATAAAGACTTATCTAGAAAACATCTGATACAGATAATTTAATTGCTATAAAATGATATAAGAGTAGGTATGAGTGTCATAAAATGGATCCATGTGTTCTTCCTAAATAATATAATAACATTTGGATAGAGGTACCATGTGGCTTTAGTGTCATTATATTGGCTCTAATATCTTCTTTCTAAGATTGTCCCAAATTTTTGGGTGCACCTATGTCTATGTTTTTGAGTTCTATTCATGTACACATGAAGTCTAGAACTCTGTATTATTCTTGTAATGACAAATTTATGATGTAAAACCTAATTATACTTATAATTAAGTCATGATATGAAAAGTGTGTTCATTATTACGATAGGTTAGACATCCTCAACACCCTACTATGAAGAGAGTTTCTTATATACCAATAATTTGAGTAGGGATCACAACCAATCTAGTTCTCTCCACCTAAGTTCTGGTGAAAGTGAAAGTAATTCTATCATGATAGTGGCCTTGAGTGCATTGAGTGTGTTTGAGATTATAAATCTAGAAAATATGAACTTAGGGCTGCTGTCAATGGTAGTATATAGAAGTAGGGTAGAATAAGGATTAATAACCTTGATTTTACTCAACTTATTTCATGTTTGAATACATATTTTGCATCTCATCTCCATATCATTGATATAGGGATAAAATTCATGTATTTATAGTGTTTTATTTCTTGTTCTAATATTAAAAAATGTTTAGGCCCACATTAAGAGGGTTTTACATTTGAAAATATATTTGTTCAGGAAAGCTAGGGTAAAGGACATAAGAACCATTTTAGGGACACTAGAGCCATGTGGCCCTAGTGTCCTTAATGTGGTTCTAATTTCTAACTAGTAGAACACTGAGCATAAAGGGCTCAAATCAAGAAATGAGGTTTTGGGACTGCAATTGAGATGACTATGGATGCCTGTGGCCTATATGAAGGCTAGACAAGTGTGATAATAGGCTCTAAGATAGGTTTATGGCTAAGCTAGTAATAGGTAGTCTCAAGTATCTCTCTTAGAAATTAAATACCACTTTTTAGGTTATTACATTACCCCCCCCGCTTTATGATATAAATGCATCAAAGTGAAATGACTAGTATAAAGGAAAAAGAAACATACTTGGACTTAACTAGGAAGTGAATCTTATGAATTTAAATCTTAGTATGTGAATATGGGTATGCATATGTGAAGGATGATCTAATTCATGACCTAAAAATGAAATGTACATAAATAAATACTAAATTAAGAGATAAATTATTAAAATTAGTAAAATTTAGTAAAAATATAATAACAAAGAAAGGAATAAATACACCTCATTGGGTATATGAACCAATGTATGAACCTGGTGACAACCTATGTGTGTGTATGTATATAGTGATAAATTGGTGAATAACTTGGAATGAGATAATATATTTCTCAATACTTATGTATGGGTGGCTCAAGAACTCAATATAGTTTTGAATCCATCATTTCCCACCCCTAATTAGTGGATCATGACCTATGAATAGCTTGGATTGGATTGATAGTGTGTATAATCCTCTCATGTGGGTGGCTTAATAAATTAATTAGGCTACAAATCCATCATTTACCATCCATTTTTAGTATATGTATATGAAATTAAACTATGAAAATTAAGGGAAATGTCTAACTAATTCTATCTATGTATGTCATCTATGTGGCCACTCAGGTACATTAGGTGGCTTTCAGCCACTTAAGAATGCCAACCATTATAGATAGAGTAAGGCATGAAACTGGTGACAACTTGAAATAAAATTTCAAGTGTATACAATTTATATAATGACATGTAATTTTCCATTTCATCTAATCAACCAGTGTGTAACTAGGCATATTTAAATGATGTGATGTGCACATGCCCCCAAATTTGATATCTGAGTATATAGATTATGGATTAAGTTGTATTAAATTGTATCTAAGTATCTATACTAAATATAGTAATGGTCATGCCATGCATGATTCCCCTAATTTGACAAAATTGATATGAATTTGAGTTGAACTAGTATGAATATGAGTAAAATTTGAGTATAACTAATAAACATGTAACTAGATCTATGCAAACTTGTAGTGTACCTACTGTACTATTCTAGCCAATCTAAGTTGTTCTAGAACTGAGATATTAGATAGTAGTTTCATGTGGTGTTTTTATCCCTATTTAGGCATTAATGTCCTTCAAGTTTTAAATTTATGTAACTATACTACTTTTTGAGTCACTGTTTCCCCTCTGTGTTTACTTATGTTTGATTTTTTTAAACTGAGCTTGTGTGCTAAAAAATGTATTGTGAGTTCAATATAGAAACTCAAAATCTATGACAAACCCTTATGAATTGATCTAGTTTAAAGGTAGTTATTTAACCTCTAAATTAACTATTTTCAAAATAATAAACTTTGAAAATAGTATGTTAGCTAGAGCATTTATGATAACTACATGATAATCCAATGTAATGTGCAAACATAACATCAAAATGTAAGATAATTTGAGCATAAGTATGTAACGTAAGATATATGTCATGTATATCATTACACAAGGGTGTTAAGATAGATGTAATAAATTTATGGAATGATAAATCTAAGTAAAACTAAGTAACTACCTAGTGGGATGGGGCATGATGTCCATTAGTCACCCAAGTAGGAAGTGTAGATGCATGAGGTCCCTCATGGCATTGAAAAATAGTGTGTGTAATAAGAAAATACAAGTTTTATGGCCATGATTCATACCATATATCATATATACAAAACACATGAGGCACACAAAATAGGTCAAGGGGCCACAATACATGAGACATGGGAATATGTTACTAACTCTAAGAAAACAAAACATATAAGGACATGTTCAAATGCCCACATACACAAGAAAAAAATAATTTGTCTTGGATCCACATAGAAGGACATGTTAAAATGTCTACATACATAATTAGGAAATCACACATAAAGGATGTGGGCACATGTCCAAGGCATACATATTTTGAATAGAAGTGGCATAGAGCTAAAGAGCAATGGAATATTCAAATACCCTCGAATGAAATAATCACAAAGATACAATAAAATCTAAAATATGATAGCTATAAATGAAAGCATGCATGAGTGTGTAGTATAATAATGTGTAAAATCTAATATATATATATATATATATAATATATACATATGTTGAGTCTAAAGTATTAATAGCTATCAAAAAAATTAGGTAAGTGTAACAATGATCATTATCAAGATATAAAAATTCTAAAATTGGAATGTAGAGTATGTAAGAATAAAACCTAGTGATAAAAACTATGTATAGGATGCCCCCAAGTGGGAAAATATGTTGAGTGAATAACCATGGATTAATGTATATGCCCCCAATGGGTATATGATAGCAAGTTTAGATTAGTGTAATAGACTTGAGTCCTATAAACAATCTGCAAGTACTGGACAAGAACAAGTGAAGCATGTATGTATGATAAAACTGATTATACTAAGATACATAACATATGTAGTGTTTAGAAAATATAGGAAATGCCAACATAGTAGTGCATACAATATATAAAGTATGTGTTTTCTGCATAATATTTTGGATGTTTTTGTGTTTTAAAAACATTTTATTGTTTTTATATTTTCTTGAAATAAGTTATGTACAATCAAATGAAAATGAACTATGGACAAGGAACAAAATGGATAGAGAAGTTATGTACAATAAAAGAGAAATCATACTAACTAGTGAGTCTCATGGGAGACTCATTATCACTATGACCTATATTAAATAAGGGAACTATGATCATATGTGTTGTGTGAAAGGTTAACTGTGATCCCATAATCTGCTATACTAAGTAATCTATAACTATATATGTATCTACCTATGTAGTGGTGCTAAGAATGTGTGGCACTAACTATGGTGTCTAGTGAACTATAAGGGTATTAGGAACCCATATAGTAGAAGAAGATATAGGTGACATAGGTGACCTATGTTGAGAACCATCATAATCCATTAATATTGATATTGGCAAAAAATGAGTAGAGGAAGGTCCTCTAGAATATTTGACATATCTCTGACGTAGGGGTCTCTCTAATAATGAACTCTATGGGAGAGTATGTTTATGTGTCAATATTGTAGGAGTAGAATTTTCCTACACTAGTGGATCTAATAAACTGTATGATGTATCAATAGGAATTATAATCTGAGCTATAAATAATTACTATGCTATATATAGTAACTATGTTATAAATGTAATTAGTGACTGTGAAGTAACTGCCTATGGGATAGGTAGAGGATAATCATATGAAAGACCCTCAGCTTTGATCACCTAATTTTCATGTATGTATTTCAAGAATCTATACATTATGAATGGTATGGATCATAGTTTTTATATCCATGGCCTACCTAATAACATATCAAACATGCATGCACTAGGTACTATTAATAACTAAGTGGTTATATGTGTTGGTCCAACCTATAATTTAAGCATAATCCCCTTCATGGAGCTATGAACATGACCACTAAAACCACTAATAAATATGTTTGTGGGGAATATATCATAATCTAAGTAAACTAAATGTTGTAAAAGTGCCATAGTGTACATGTTAATGCTTGACCTATTGTCAACCATAACACTCTAGATAGGGTGATGTTCTATGTATACTCATCTAAGGAGTGCATGTAAATATGTATCATCATCAAAAATAGTCTAGTATAAGAAGGTGATGAATAGTCTAGACATAATTAAATTATGGTGTATACCATTGATTTTGTGTAATGGGTGTGCTTATTTTGTGATAATATGATATGAAGTTGGTGGTGGATGTGCCTGATATGTGTAGTGAACACTTAATATGTTCCTTGCCTCATTTGTTGTGTGCTTTGGAAATAGATTTGAGAATACTTTTAATGCATTAGCTTTCATTTGATGTAATTTTGCTTCCTCTATAGATGTGCCCACATCAATAATGTTAGCCTTAATTAAATCTTATATCTTATGTTTTAGGCTTATGCATCTATTTTTTGTGTGGTCTGGTGCCCTGTGATACTTACAAAATGTGTTGGAATCATAGTTATTTAGAAGAGGTTATGTCATATCAACCTCATTAATAGGAGAGAGATATAACATTAAATTCTAAGAGCTAGTATAAAACACATTCTAGTGATTTTGAAAGGTTGGTGAAGATTCAACACTAAGGAGATGATAAAACCAAGTGAGGTGATGGCTCTAAAACTATGTTAATTATGGGCTTTTGATTAGCCTTGTTTTTAGTGAACCTTACCTTGTATGGAGGATTATTTAAACTCTTATTATTTTATTATGATCGATTGGTATATTTTAGTTTGCCCATTGATAAAATATTGAGATTTCTTTCTTTTACTATGTGGTACAAATCTATGAATGTTGGAAACTTCTTATACAAGATAGCTTCATGTAATGCTAGTAAAAGACTCTATTTGAGAATGTCATGAATCTCTTTGTCTGCCATGGGGATAGTCAATTAGCTAACATAGTTTTATATTTTAAGTCATATTCTATGATAGGTTCATTTGACTTTTGCTTCAACTATACAAGTTGGGCATATGAGATATTGTCACTAATATTTATGGAAAAGTGTTCTAAAAACATGTCTACCAAAGGATTGACTATAGTGATAGATTGATTTGGTAAGTCATAAAACCACTGTAGGGCATAATCTTTTAAAATACATGGAAACAAATTTGTGAGAAGCCAATCATTGGACATGCAGTCCAAACATGCTATGTGAGAATCTCAAATATGGTGCTCTGGGTCACCCTTGCCATAATATAATGTAAGATCAGGTTCCACTAATCTAGATGGCAAGGGAGTTATTGCTATGTGGTATGTCAAAGGTGTTATGTAAGAGAATATCAGAATCCAAAGCATGCAATGGCCTAGTGGCTCCATTATTAAGATGTAACACATTAAGTTATATAGTATTAACCTCATGCATAAGGGATTGTACATCTAGAGTAGAGGAACTATCCACAATAGGTGTAACTATCATTGAAGATTGTTAAATTACAATTGTAGGTTGTGCTAGATGAGTTGGTCCCATTGTAGGTGTAACAATGTTATTAGTTGAGGGATTTGAAGATTGATCATTATTTGACTAGTGGAGTTCTTGAATAATAGTGATGAGGTAATCTTACATATCTGCATGTATGGACACAAAATATTGCAATTATTTCTTACTAGTATCATTAAATTGATTGTTAAATTTTACCATTATGGATTAGGAAGTAGGAAAAGTATTTGTATATTTAAAATATTTAAATAATTTTAATTTAATAAATATTACAAAAAAATATATTAAAACACATATAAATTTTGGAATTAAAATCTAATTGTAGCCATATAAAGGATACAAACCCTAAGAACATCTAAGGTCAGGGTTTGAGATATGTTTGGAGTAAGTCAAGTTCACTAAATGTTTTAGCCTTTTAGGGTTTAGATTATGTAAATAATATGTTTGATTAAATGTTTGACTATTCTAAATCAAATAAATAATATGCATAAAACATACATTGATTTGTTACATATTTGACTAGCTATAAGTTTCTAAAAATAGTAATAAATATGTACTAATAAAGACTTATCTAGAAAACACATGATATAGATAATCTAAGTGATAGAAACTGAGATAGGATTAGGTATGAGTTTATTCAACTATATTCTTGTGTCATAATCCCTCCTAGACATTAACACCACTTTTGGATAGAGGTGCCATGTGGTTCTAGTTTCCTGATATTGGTGATAATGTCATATGTGCAAGACTATCTTGAATTTTTGGGTTTTGTTCCTACATGCATGAAGTATGAATTTTTTTATTATACCTATAATGATAATTTATGATACAAACCCTAATCCTATTTTTAATTAATTCATGAGATAAAAGGTGTGTTCATTATTCAGATAGGCTAGACATCCTCAACACCCTACTATGAAGAGAGTTTCCTATATACCAATATTCTAAGGAGGGATCAAGACTAATTTAGTTCTCCTTACCTAAGTACTAATGCAAGTGAAAGTGATACTACTATGATAGTGACATTGAGTGCCTTGAGTGTTCGTGAGATTGTAAATATGGAAAATATGAGCTTAGGGCTATTGTATATGGTAGTATATAGAATTAGGGTAGAATAGGGATTAATAACTTTGATTTTTCTCAAATTATTTCATGTTTGAATAGGTATTTTTAATCTCATCTCCATCTAGTTGATAGAGGGATAAAATTAATTTATTTATAGTTTTTTATTTCTTATGAAGATATTAATATATGTTTAGGTTGACCTTAGGAGGGTTTTATCTTTGAAAATACATTCATTCAAGGAATCTGGGGTAAAGGACATAAACACCCTTTTGGTGATGCTAGGACCATGTGAATCTAGTGTATTTAATGTAGCACTAATGTTCAACTATTATAATAGTGGGTATGAAGGGCTAGAATTAATAAATTAGGGCCTGGTATTATGCTTCAACTAACTTGAGATGCATGCAACCTACACGAATGCTCAAAAAGTGAGATAATGGGCTTTAGGATAAGTTTAAGGCTAAACTAGGAATAGGTAGTATTAAGTAGCACTCTTATCACTAAAATACAACTTTTAGGTGATTAAATTCACCAATGTAATTCCAAGATAATATCACACATAAGTATTATCTTTGAAAACACAACTTATAAGTGTTGTTTCTAAATCCAAGTATCATCAGTAATGTGACACCAAGAGAAGAACTTATGAAACAAATATCAAGAAACACACATAAATGCTAAAAATGGAAATTGATTGACTCTAAGAAATAAAATTTTAGCTAATTACTAAGGAAAAATGAAGAACTTAAATAAAGGTCTTCTTTTTAAAAAATAAACTCAATAAAAAACCCAAAATGTTATTAATAAAAAATGTTTAAAATTTGATTTTGTTTAGATCTTTGTAAGTTTTTCTTTGACTGAGTGCCTAAAAAAAATTATAAGGTTTGTGTTTGGATAAAAATAAAGGTAACCTACACAAAGTTAAGAGAAACCAATAAAAAATAAGTCTATGGAATGATTTCATATATACACAGTTAGATAAAACTATGAAATTGTTAGCTGCTCAGAAACATAAAATTAAATATAAATCAGAAAATATAAATAGAACAATTTTGTGATTACCAAATGATTTCATAGATATGTTTAACAATTTAACAATTATATGGATTTTTTTTATGATGATTGTTATGATTTCACTATTCAAGTCCATAATTTCTCTAAAATGTTTAGATAATTTTGCTGATATGTTTGATGATTTTGTTACTAGCATGGAGACAAAAACAAATTCACTACTACAAATTCATTCTAGTGAATTCATTAAATTGGAAAAAAATATTTTTTAGTGGTTATTATTCATTATTATACCTTCATTTTGGATCAAATGAGAGATCAAATAGAGTCCCGATTCAAACTAAAAGTGCAAAATGGTTTTGCAACTACATACTACAATTTTTATACTATCTTATACAATTTTGTTACTAAATTTTATAATTTAAAAACTACATGTTAAAATTTCATAACTGATTAAAAATGAGATAGAACAAAAAATAACACAATTTCATAGTTAGGTTAGATAATTTCATAATTGTATTACATAATTTCATATAAATATGTTATGATTTCGTGAAAAAACTCTTTGATTTCACACTTTGATAGAAAAAAGGAAATGTAGTAAAATGAAATGTTAGAATAGAAATTAAAAAAATGTTAGAAGTGAGAAAACAACTAGAAAGATAATAAAAATAAGGAAATGATTATTTTGTAGTTATCAACTATAATTTAAATTCTATATTCTTCAATTTTGTTGTTACATAGAGATTACATACAACAAACCTTAAAACACCAAAAAAAGATCTACAACTAAAAACAACATCCAAGATTACTATCAAATGTACATGAATAATAAAAAACTAAAAAAATCAACTGAAAATGCTTCTAAATACATCTATGATGATTGTGATAAGTAAAAGACAAGGGAAAGTCCCACCAGGAGTGCCAAAATGTATGAAGGAAATTTACATGCAACTAAGCTAAATATATAAGTAATCTTGATCATAATTTAAACTCAAACAATCTGAAGATAGAGAAACCATAAATGAAGAAACTAAACTAGTAAAAGAGATACTTTACAAACACATGTAAAGTTTGTCACCTTATCTATTGTGTGATCAATTGTAAATTTACTCTTTATATGGAATGTGGATATTCAACCCTTTCTCCAATGGAAATGGGGAATAGGTAAAATTTTGATAATCAAATGCACTCTTGATGGGTTTGATTTTCTTGGGATTTACTTGAAATTTTGATATAACTTGATTATCTTGAAGGTGGATGATGAAAGTGATGTCTTTCATGTCTATTTATAGGTTTTTGGAAGGTAAATTAGATGGTGGAGGATTATTTGAATATTTTTAATTATTTAAATTATCAATAGTGGATAATGAGTCCTCATCTATGAGGATGATGACTAATTCAATTGGTTGAAAGGAAAAGGAAATTGGTTATTTGAGTCATGAATAATGGGTTAAATTGTTTGAAAAGTAAAGGTGATTCATAAGGTGATTGAGAAAGTTGAGGAAGTGGTTGGGTGAGTTAACATATGAGGGAGATAAATGTGGAGGATGTCAAGGTGAGGTGGAAAATTTGGATTTATTAAATAAATTTAGACAAAAGGTGTGCCTAATTTATTAATTTAATAATTCAATTATTTGAATTTTGAGGGGAGTGGTGTTAATTCAAATTTAAATTTATGAAATAATAATTAGCATTAAGGTTCATTTTGACAATAAATGAAATTTAGGTGTATATAATACCTAAATATTAAATACCTCACTAGGATCATAAGCCTTTTTTGGTTCATGAAAAAGACCCATAGAAACTAAGATATTATAAAATACAAAATCTCACAATAAATAACTTAAAATTTAAAAAATTTAAATTTAATATAAATAGGTAAAATTAATTTACAAATTGTTATTTTTAGTAAACCACAGCTCTAAGTGTCCAAAGTTATTTCTAAAAGAGATCATGGCTTATATATGAGGAGGTAAATGTGTAAGAGGTCACATCATAATAGCTTCTAGAGCCCTATAAGTAGGTGTTGTAATTAATTTTTTATTTTATCATTTTTAATTTAAAATGAACTAGATTTAAGAAATTTAGGTGTAGGGGAAAATAAGTGTAGTTGAATTTGTCCTAATAAACATAAAAAAATATTAAATTAGGAAAGGTAATGGGTAGTGTTGGTCTCAACTTTTGACCCACAACAAAAAAAATTATTGGACTAACTAATATGATAGGAAAAATGGAGATAAGAGTACAAGGATTATTTTTAGATCTCTAACAAGTCATAAAGGTATTTTCATAAGATATTGATGTGATATTTAGTTGGTATGCCTCTTTAAGGTCATATATGTATACCAAAGTGAATGTTTTTGGTCATAATGAGACCTAATCTATCCTTAATGGACAACTAAGTCACCTCACACACCTTTAATAGACCTCATAATACTCATTAATCTATTAATAGACCATTTCATACCTCATTGAATCCATTACCATTATGGTCAATGCCTAAATTCCATCAAATAGTCCCCACATGTGCTAAATAGTGACTTTTCAACTCCCTCCATTTACACCATTATGTTAAAAGTGTCACATGACCCATATTTTACCCCCATAACACCTGATAATTATGTATTTAGGTTTAAAACAAGAAGAATTTTAGATAAAATGGTAGGTTACAAGGGTTTCTCAAGTGGTGTGAATTCATACAATATGGATTGGCTTAGGTGGAGTCATGGTTTTGTAGAGGGAAATTAGAAATGTCAAATGGAGAAGAAAATATAGTTCCATAGAAGCTCATAGCCATCTTATATCCCCCTCAAACTAATTGGCAGACTTAGAGAGCTCCTTAGGTTTATGCTTGTACCATACAACGAAGAGAAAATGGGGGCCCAAGCTCATAATCAAAGAAATTAGACTTAGGTAGATTACACCCATGGGATTTTTTCTTGGGATTTTTCTCAAGAGATTTATGAACATTCCTTAAGAACTTAAGGAATTTTTATGCCATTCTCATCTACATAAGCCAAGTTGGATTAAATGGTTTTCAAGGATTTTCGACCTATCTACTCAAACCAATGATGGATTTTTTTTTCGTAGGTATTGAAGGATCATATCATAGTATTTTCAACACATAAATCACATGTGTGAGATCATAAGCCTACTAAACCTTCAAGACTAGCTTCTGTGTGTAATTCTTAGGTAGGTCTATGCAATATATGGAGGTTGAATGCCCTCATCAAGAGTTATTGGATGAGTTGAAGAGTTTTTAGAGAATTTAATATTCCCTCATGACCCTTTGCTTAGGTTGGAGTTTCAATGGGGTCTTGTCATCTTATAATATCTTAAGGATAAAGTAATTATGCATATTTGAAGGATATTATATGGTGAACACTATGTGTGATTCAATGGCATCTATAGAACCGCAAATGCAACTCAAGAACATGGAAATAGGGTGTTGAAGTCATGGTGGGGTGTTAGCATAGCCTTATGAGAAAATTTTTACAACCCCCATGGTAGCCTCATAGCCTAGAAACCATATATTTGTGTCCAAATCCACACATTCACTTTTAGTATATTTTAAGGTTTTTTGCAAAGATTAAGTTTTTTATGAGTTTCCTAGTTTTCACTTTAGGCTCTGTATGCCCCTTTTCCTACATCCAAAGTGGTATATTTTTTTGGTATGTGTGTGAGGGTATACAAGGTCCATGTGGTTGGTTTCTTAAGGTTTATTATCCTCCATTTCACATCATTTTTTATGATCCTCACGTTTAATAGTATTTCCACTACCATTCATACTTTATTCTAATCATGTTTCCCATGTTTAACCCTCATTCACCCCACAATCATATTTATTCACTCCTCCACAATTCATTTTAATTATAGATAATGTCAATAGACCTACACACTCCCTTGGAACCCTCAAGAGCAATGTAACCATGGAATTTTAGACCTATATGGTCATATACCTAGCTAATGAGGCAAATCAACACCTACAACTAGCCTTTTTAGGCCTACTGTAACAAAATCTTCAAAGGGCACTATGTAGACCATTCAAGGCATGGGTATTGGTATGAGTATCAGGGGATATGAATAATAAAAAAATTAATGATGATATATTATTCTCATAGAGTAATTCCAAGTGATTACATAACACCTTGTTCTTACATAGGCCTGCTAATCAATCCCCTATAGATAGTCATAATGATAAGTGAATACATATGAAATTACTAGTGTATATTGGTATATCCATGTTTCCTAAGATAAAAGGTAATGTTAATACAAATAAGGAAAATTTTAAAACTATTAAAAATGGTAAATCTTAGTGATAACTCCACCTAAAGAGAAAGAAAATGTCAAAATAGGCTTGAAGTCACACAAGCATACTCAAACATGAGTCCTAAGCTTGAGAAGGCTAGAGTGTAAAATCAAAGAATGAGTTGGTAAATCACCATATGAGGGTAAAATAATCCTTAAAATTTTTTATGGACACTTCATGATCATAATTACCTCATTAAATAATGATGAAGACTATGCTCAAAATTTTCATGCTCAAGTACACAATCAACATGCAATTTACTGCCAGTCTAAGCCAAAATGATAGTTTAAGGCCTTTATAGGAATGGAAAAGTATCCAAATTCATTAAAAATTGTAATAATTACCAATTAAAGGTACCCATTCCTTCATTTGATTTATAAAAATAGTGGGTATACCCATTATTTTATCTTAGACCAAGCCCTATCTGTGATAGTTGGTTATATGGGTTGAAGGATGGATCTAGGACATGAAGGGTCTATAGATAGTTTATGATCTATATAAGGCTTTGTACCATTCCAAAATTATGATAATGGTCATCAAAAATCCTCCAAAAGGTTTAGAATTCAAATCTATAGTTAAATGCCTTGGAGATAGGCCAATGCAAAAAGTCACACAAGCCTACGCATAGACCCTAATGCCATCTTAAGGTACCTCTAAGCTCTTGAAACAAGTTGGATGGTCAAGGTAAGGTGTATTAAGATGTTTAAGACATTTTAATGAAATTTCACGTGCAAAGAAGTGATGACAATGGTTCAGGTGTGCTCAAACCCTGCTCAAGCTACTCACCCTATATATAGTCAACTCAAATCTCACCTTCAAATGCTCACTCACTCCACCAAATACATGCTCAAGGATAAAGCTCCCAGGGAAGTTTAAGTCTCCCTATGGACTAAAGATTCATGAAAGATTGGTTGAAACCTAGGGGATAGTCTTTATTAATAAACCTAGTGTCACCTTCTAATGTTCCTATCTCTACACATCATTTTCATGGGAAGCCCAAAACTTTATGGAAGGCAAGGAGGTTTATTGGCTTAAATTTAGTATAACTGGTTCAAATATCCAAATTCTAATCTCTATGAACCATCCCTAAGACCCCCAAACACTATAAAACCCACTTTAAACCCTAATAATGACTTGACAAAGAGGTTTAATGAAAAATGCATTCAAAAACTCAAGACTTGCTTATCTAACACCATGACCATGTTTACAGCTTAGAGGGGCTCATGTCTATGACACCTTATGGTATAAAAACTATATTTTCACTTCTTGAAAATGCAAGTTTACAAGGTTTTGGACATAAGATGTGATGTAGAGCCTAAATACTAGTTAAAAACTATAGAAAAGGGAATCTCAAGAATTATTTTACTCTTATAATGCCAAAATTATTTATGAAACCAATTATAGGTGTCTCTATTAGCTCATCCTAAGTAGCCAATCTATGAAGCTAGTTCAAGTGGCCTGGTCATGAAAGGATAATGTGTTTGAAGATGAATAACACTTGAGATATATTAATACCAATACATAGGGGTTAATATAGTAATGATATAAGTCTTGTTAGATGATTCAGGATCTTATTTCAGCTATTTGATCATTCAAATGGTGAATACAAGTAGAAAGATGAAGGACCAGTAGAATAGGTCTAGTTATCTTACAAGAAAAAGACTCTAGTGGAAATGGAACAACATTATGGAATTTATGAGTCACATTAAGGAATTTATAACTATCATCTAGGTGAACATATCCATAATTAGAGGCCATTATGATAGGGTATAGGTATTTTCAAGGATAATTCTACATGCACATTAAAGGAAAGGCTACCTAATGCCTCTTGGAGGCCTATCCATACCCCATTTACATTTTTTAACTACCATTGGAAGGAATATTAGACTATTTTCATCATGGTCAAGGATTTCATAAAGTTAAATAGAGGAGTTACAAACTCCATACCTGATCTCAATGCCAAAGTGGACTCATTGAAGAACTATCAATGCATGATGGAGGTGAATAAGCCTATTTTAACTACCATACGCCACATTGGCCTCATTAATGTCATCTCCAAAACCTATAATATTATCTATTATCTTTCAAAATTTATATTTAAGTAGGCATTGAACTCTTTCTTTGGGGTCACTCGATTAGGTTTATCAAAGCTCTACCAAAATTGCCTGGTACTCCTTTGAATCAATAAGAGAATACTTACAGATTTGTATTGAATTATAGTGTGATTAATGAGATTTATATTTGTATAATGTATCCATAATTTTTTCATGAAACTAAAGTTAGGATACTAGTCTATTTTAGGTTGTATGAAGTTAGCAAGTACAGGTGTTCTTCAAGTGTCATAAGCCAATAGTGTCTTATGTAGATCTAGGCATTTATCCTTCAAGTTGAAGAACTCTCACTCAAAATACATATGAAATATTCATGATTATAATACCATCAATAATTTTGATTAGTTATATTCTCCATTAGGTTCATTAGTGGTTTTCAAAGTATAGACTAAGAGTGGATCTTTATTCACTGGTACATCACCACTTTAGTATGGTTTCTTTTATCAACTGTCATCTCTTTTCCCTTTCCATTGTAATGAGTTTAGGTCTTAGAGAGAGTAATTAAATGATAAATTAGGGTAGATATACACATAAAAACTAGATTTTTGGCACTAATATTAGGCATCCCATAGCCTAAAGGTCATTTCAATGTTAGTCTAGGTTTGAGGTGGATATGAATAGTCTTTTTCCTCAATAAGGGTACAACCTAGTTACCTAAAAATTATGGAATCCATATTGGAAAAAAATATAAAGTTCCTTAGAAACATACTTTAACAATCTTGATAATGTTAGAAGACATATAAAAGAATAAGGCCAATTAGTGGTAGATTATAAGGTAGTTTCATACAAAAGGTGTCCACTAGGTCATCTTCAAAAGGTAAGCACAATGGATTTATTAAAATATATTTAGATATTTCAAGGAGAAAGAGTGTTCCTAGATTTAACCCAAACCCCAAAGCCCCCAATTCTACCAATTCTATCCATATACATTTTGCTACAAGTCCCCTAATTCTAATGGCAAGGCTTATAATGTAAGCATTTTTACCCTTTAATGGTGACATACCTTTAAAACTCAACCACTTTGATGATATCATAGTGATTTACATGAAAAATTTTCCATACATCACAAGGGAAAACTCCACCACTCCTTTGGAACACATATCTAATATATTCAACTTGTGCTTAGTACACAACATCACCCAAGAAAATGTAGCCATGAGACTATTAGAAAATTCCTTGAGAGGAAAATCTCTTCAGTGGTATAAAGGTCTCACTCATACCTCTATAAACACTTAGGAGGAATTTGGTGAGTGCCTTTGTAAAAATTTTTGAGACAAAAATGATCATGTGTTACTATTTAAGCAATTCACCTCAATTAAGAAGGTACCCCATGAATCTATGGTTGATTTTAACTATATATTTAAAAATATTTGGGATAGGATCCTTGTCATTTCCTACACCTAATTATGCCTTTCTATAATACTTAAGGGCCTTGAATTCTAATGTTTTTTTAATGATATAGTCCATGGGTGGGACCACATTTATAGAGGCATTCAAAATATCTATAAGAGCAGAGAATTACTTGATTCAAGTAGGAAAATTAAATCCTAAACCCATCATGTCCCTATTTATAAAGATCCAACCCATTGTTCCCACCATTGCTCCATTTCCAACTCTAAACAATCAAGACTAATCTAATGGAAGCTAGGTAGATATGCTTGGTAAGATTAGTGGAATACTAAAAATTCAAAACAATGAATTAGTAGCCTTAAAGAGGCAAAAACGTACTTCCTATAGACACTATCAAACCCTTTATCAGCCTTCATACCCATATTATCCATACAAATTACCCCCTTCTACCCATCCAACAAGGCCAAGGGACTATCACTCAAACCATACCTTATAGTAGATATAACCCCAATGTTGTAAGCAATTCAAGAGCATTAGTGCTAACACAAAATAACCTTTCACAAGAAGGGAAATAGTCTGCTCCATGGGGGTGATTAGGTGAGATGGTTATGGATAAAAGTGGGGAAGTATGTCATTTTTATTATACATCAGGATCCTACATTTTAAGTACATGACACCATGCATCCTCCACCACAAGATCCTCTAATTCCTCATGGTGATATGCCTATCATGACATTAGCTAAATTTTGAAGATAAAAAATAGGGAGTGTGAGTAAATCACCTATTGAGACCACCTTTGAAAACATATAAGAAGGTGAACACACTTTTGAGAAAGTGGAAAAAAACTTGGGGTATAATTTACTCAAAATAGATTATTCAATTATAGCCCACATAATGACTAAAAGGGGAGTGATTGATGATAACTTGGGGCAATCTACGGTCTCTCCAACACATCCCCAAGTAACTTAGTATCTTACTAATCAAAGTATGGTAAAAAAAAATCTCCAACACATTAGACATCTCAAACACATGGGTAGTATAAGAAGAGTCCCTTCATTCCACAAGTGATGCCTCCACTTCCAAGTTTCAGCCCAAGAGTGCCAATTTTCCCTTCAGCATTGTGGACTACATGAAGAAATCTAACGTTAGAATTCTTATGTGGGATGCTCTACTAATTCTAGGGAAAAATACCTTATTCAATAAGATCTCTCCAAGCTCATTCTCATGAACATGCAGGTTGATAAAGTGAGTGAATTTTATGCTAATGATAGCCAGTCTAGTGAAGTCCAACCTCATAAGGTAGTTAAGCCACCTTCATTTTACTTTCCAATCATACTAGGAGATTGTCTTATCTACCATTACATGATAGATAGTGGTGCCTCCAACTCAATCATCTAAAATCCATATTTGATAAATTAGAGCTCAAGTATGAACCTAATGAGAAAGGAGTCTTGAAATTAGATGAGTCTCCCAAATAGATAGTAGGCATCCTAAAGGATCTCAAGATTGTATTAACAGCCTTCCCCAATTTTAAAAACTCAAAATATGTCATGGTTATTGATCTTCTTCCATATTTTACCCTATGCCTATCTAGGGATTTTATTATAAATATTAGAGGATGCCTTTAATTTGACTATTCATACATGGTTTTTAGGACCATATATGGAATAAGGGTCACTATTATGTCTAAACCTATTTCTAGGTTCCACTTAGAACCCTTTATGCCCAACTTCTCTAATGTAAACTACACCATACTAGATGAGGATGAGAATATTAGTGAGCAATAACACAAGGATTATCTTAAAAGCATATTAGATATTCTCCTTGATGAATGGGCAATTGATAACTGTAATCATATATAACGTGAAATTGGATGACTTAGGCATGGCTAATAGCGCATAACCTATAGGTCATCTTTTTTTCTCACTCAACCCTTCTTGGATATAATTTCACTTATTCTTAGTCACCCATAGCTTCCTGGACTTATATTTTTGAGACCTAGGTAGCACTCTCAAACCCAAATCCATCCCCCTAGGTCTCATCCTCCTAGGAAAATAATGTCCAACTTGGATAGGAGCATCAAAATTTAGGGGTGCCTTATTTTTGATGTTGTTGTCCAAGTTCACTTTAGTCTTAAATGGTTATATTTTCTCAATTCCTTATCTTTTCCACTATCAGCTTAATACAAGCTCATCTAACCCATGATCATCAGTTTTCCTATAAAAGGATATTCAATGTCTATTTAGAAGGGTTGGCACTTATTCACAGGAAATAGTAAAGAATACATGTAAGTACATTCAAGAACTCTTCCCTATCCTCTACATACATCCTTCCAAAACTAATTCAAGCCTATTCAAGCACTCATACTAGTCCCTAGTCATCCAAAGTATATTCTAATTTTACATTATAGTTGCATACATCATACAATTGCACCAAACACTTCAAATGGGAGAACTAAATTAGCTTGATCCCTCTTCAGAGTATTGGTATGTAGGTAGTGTGCCCAAACATGAGGTGTGAAGTGCATCTAACATATCCTCTACACACTAACCCCTTCTATCTTTCCAAAGTTTGATACTCGAGTTCAAGTACCAAGAGCTCCTAAGTGTTTTGAAGATTGAATCAAACACATAGTGAGCTCTACCAAGAATCAAGATTTGATATTTCACTGGTAGGGTGTCACATGCCTATTGAAAAAAACCCAAAATATCCAAACCATGAAGATAATCGCATTAGAAGTGGAAAATATCACCAAAAGTGGATACTAGTGCTAAAAAGTAGACTACAGTGCCAAATAGTAGGGTGTCCTAAGTTTGACACTCCTATCCAATCTAGAAATAGAGTTATAGGTCTTGTTTATGATAGTCTACCATCCTTACATAACAATATCTAGATCTAGCTTCATTTGTTTCAGCCTAGAATAAGCTAAGTTTGATTTATTTACACTTCTTACTATTTTTAGAAAAGGTGAAATACATATGTATTTATAAAAATTAGTAGGCTAGTTAAGACACATTAATTACTAATTTACATTTACTCATACCTTTATTTACTTAGGAATTAAACACCTATTTTTAAAAAAGAATAAAACATTTGGTGAACCCAACTTTGAATTTTTTCACAAAAACCCTAGAAACCCTAGGGCTAATTATTTATGAATTTTTACAATTTTTTTTATTGAATTTAAAAATAAAAAAATTACAAATTAATTTAAATATTTTTAATAAATTCACCCAAACCCTAGTTTGCACATAATAGGTCCTATTTGCATACAAACGCTTTCAAACCACTAGGAAAAATATACTTCTAATATTAGAAATATTTTTAGATTTTTTCTCAAATTTTCAAAATTAAAACTATAAATTTTCTATAGATTTTTCAAATTAGTACCCTAATTTTGGAAAAAATCATTTAAAACCCTAGTTGAATCGAATACATTCTCATTATTATTTAGTACTTTTCACATAATTTTCTAAAAATTTAGTTACATATCAAACTCAAAAAATCAATTTCACAGTCAAAAGTTCATAGTATTTTTCAAATAATATTTCTAAAAAATCCTTAGTTACATATACTATCTCCTTTCTACTACTTAAGGTATCACCTTACATTTATAGCTAGATTACAAAAATGATGCTTAGTTATTTACAAATTCTTCTTGTATTTCTTGAAAATAACAAAGAAATGATAATGGGCCCTATCATGTACATGAATGATGAAGTCTATCATATTTTAGTACAAAGTTTCATTCTCTATATTTCTTGCTTATTTGTCATTATATGGGATGATGTTAAATAATTTGTTCTTAAAAATATGAATTCATCTTTTACATCACCTCCCTTGGATCCTCTTCCCCATATCGAGTCATGTTGCATTGTCCATTTTACTCTTCCCCAATTCACTACCCATCGCCAAAGATCCCAATTGATACCTTTTGTTTCTCCACTTCCATGACCCATCAATTATCTTTGATCTCCTCCCATAACAACTACAACTCCTATATAAATATTTAGATAATGTAGTTAGAGATATTACTCGATGTGCAGCTATGCCTCCTCCACCTACCTAAGAGCCTTATCACCATACTATTCCAAATTGCCCCAGGCTCAACCAACTAGCACAGGAATAATCACACAAGGCATATGACATTATCAATTAGTTGAGAAACACTCCAAATAAAATTTCCATGTTAGAAATACTTCAGAAAAATAATATATTCAAGGACATTCTTTATCAAGAACTCACTCAGACTTCTATGCCTTTTTATTTAGAACCTTCTTATTTTGCATTAGTGGTTAATAATCTTAAAACTATAAAAGATACAATTTATTTTGATAGTGAAGACATGCCTTCTCAGATGGTTATTAATCAAAATTTTCCACTATTAATACAAGTACAAGTCAAAACTAATGTACTCAAGAGAGTTATTATTGATAGTGGTTTTAGAATAAATTTTTGTAATATCACATTCTTACAAGCCATGGGTATAGATTTGGCATCAATGAAAAAAACATATAAGAACATTTGAGGGATTGATGATATCCCATGATATACTTTGGGTATTATTACTTTTGATATCATGGTGGGCCCAAAAACACTCCCAACATAGTTTTAGGTTATGTCAGGTCTACTTCACTATAATGTTTTACTTAGATGACCTTGGATACATACTATGGGTCCTATCCATTCCACTATCCATTGATGTATTAAGTTTCTCCATGTGGGATATATATACACATGTCCAATAGACAACCAACCATTTAGATATTTTCAACTTACAAAGTCATCTTTGACTATTTCATTTGATGGGACACCATATCTCATAGTATAGCCACCACTTCATAGCATTTATCTAGATCAAATACATACATATGAGGTTGGAGAGACTACCACTTCCCAAATTACTCCACTCATAGTCACACCATCAACACTAGTTCTTTTGCCAATCATTGTAGCTCCAACCATTCTAGTTACTTCATCAGTTATAGTTCTAACACTTGCTACACATCCACCATCACTGACAACCACACCAATAATTCTAGTTGATTCCATAATTACTCCACTAGTTAAAAATATTTCAATATTAGTGATTTCTTCTACTAAATTTGATGAGACTCCTATAACATATTTAGCACTTATGGTAAATTTAGAGTTACCATATGTACATGATGTTGATATAGATTCATAAGCTTATTCAGATAATGATACAACATCCACACTCATAAATGACTATTTGTGTGGACTAAGATTTAGACCACTCAACCCAAGAGAGTACCAAGATAAATTTAGAGCTGTCATCCCACATCTTACATCATTTTTAGCATCTTGTACTACATTCTTAGGGTATACTTTACATTCATGACCATAGGCAAATCACTTGGCACATACAATCTGCATGATTACTTCTATGGATAAGAAGTTAGTTATTTAAATTTAGGAAGGTAACACACAAAATTGGCCTTAGTTCATGTTATAGACACTATTTGATCATGGGTTAATCACACTACCTACAATATGACACATATCTATCAGTAGATTGACATAGTAAGATGGTCACCCATTTTATACTTTTCATAAGATTATAGGCCATGATATAAATCCATGCACAACCTTATAGTAGAGATTGAATAAACTATAGGATCACGGTATTATTCAAATTATAAAACCACCAACACTAGTAGTAGCACTAGCTCCACCACTTCTACTAAAGTCACTTACCAATAGGGTTAAACGTCTAAGAGTAGAATCAACATCTCTACCACCAGAGTAAGCCTCAGTTTTCCCTTGACATGATGACATCACATACATAGAATTTTCAGCATATGATGATGATATTAATACATTTGATGATGGCTAAGATCTTTTCCTCCATTTTCATCCCCAACAGGCTCCATCTTTGGATCCCTTCCTACCACCAGCCTAGTCTTTTATATTATGATGTATATACTTGTACATATTTTCTTTCCAAAATTGATTGTACATATGGTCTCTTGCAATTCCTGTATATAGATCAAATATTTAAAAAATAATAATAATGAAAAAAAAATTAAAAATTTTTCAATAATGCCAAAAATATTTTGATTATATGCATCACACATGCTTTACATCACTGCTATTATGCTAAGACTCACATTTGTTGTTTCATGCTATTGTATGTCAATTTTATACATTACCATGCTTCACTTGGTCTTCTTTGAGTGTGTGTAGTGACATCCAACTACTTTATTGCTTCATTCTACCCATATAGGGGGCATTCTTACTTATACATTTGAGACATACATTGTTATACATACCCACTGGGGGCATCTTCTACATGACTACACCATCTAGGTTATGTCATTCCTACACTACACACTCTGAGTTATCATGCTGATGTACATTACTTTATAGCTTACACATAATATTATATTGATATTTCACTCATATTTAGCACTTGTGTATATCTTAGCATATATCTAGTCTTGTATTACACATGTTTTGCATACTTTCACATTTGCTTTGATTAGTTATATGTTTTTGTATCCTTCCAACTATTACATGCTTTCTATGCTTGCTTAGTGTAGCTTGTGTGATTGAATTTTCTAATTCCTATTTTAATCTTGTTTGTGCCTTAGGATATTTTTTAATGTCCTTTGCTTCTTTTTAAAGTGTGTGCCTTATGACATTTTCCAATGTCCTTTGTTTATACTCTTTTATGTGCCTGTGGCCTGTGTGCTAATTTTGCTTATTTCACTTGTATGTGTATGAGGCATTTGAACATGTCATCCTTCTTATTTATATTTTGAGTGACATGTGCCCATGTCCCTTGTTTTCATGGCCCCTTGGCCCATCTAGTATGTTTTTTTGCTTCTTTCTTGTTTGCTTGTTGATTGTCAAAATATGTGTAATGCCATGATCCATATCATGCATTTTATTTTCTTTCTTAGATGCCATGATGGACATCATGCTCCATCCTTCCAAATAAAAAATAAAAATTAACATTTCTAGTTCTAATCAATACATTGTACATGATTTCACATTGTTATATCTATCTAGGCATACCCCTATTGATCTAACAATATTTTGGTATAAACATTGCTATATCTTGAAACATACTGTCAAACATCAAATGCTATATCATATATATTTTTAGAATTAACACAATTGTAGGAATATTTTATTCTAAGGGTAGTCATTATAGGTTCATTAGTCTTACCCTCAAAAGAGGGGGCATCAAATAGGGGATTTTTCATAGAGATAGAACCTCCTAGCAATTGAAATAATAGAATTCAAAATAGTTAGCATAATTTTCTTAGATACAGAGGGTTATCATGCATGGCATGATGGTTCTAGTTTTTGGTTCAGATTGGGAAATTGGCATAACTTCTATATCAAAATCCATATTCTAAACATTAATTATTGGGGGAAATTTGAACGGCACATTGATCTTCTTTTTTTTAAATTTATTCTAGGCATTCTCGGTAGTTACATGCCTTACTCCATCTATAGGTGGTTGGCATCACATTCAAGTTAAACTTTCATACAAGTTTATATTTTCTAGTACTTGATTTCTTTATTTGGCTTTCATATAAGCCTATTACATTATTTTTGGAGTGGATTTAATACAAGCCTAATCTCCATCTTTCAAAATGGCTAAGAGTGGCCTAGTTTCTAGCACATGTTCAACTATCCACACCATAGTGTCAGATATTCAACACATTCATGGGTTCCATGAGACATATCATATGACATCTATTCTATACTAGTATCACTTCATAGCTTCACTTCATATGGTAATGATAGATCTATTTGGTCAGACTTTGTATTCTTGAGCCACCTATTCAGAGGGATTGGACACATAATCTAGACATCAATTAGCACAAGCATGATTCATTAACTTCACTAAGTTGGTGATGATGGAGCCAAAGGGATAGCCTTTAAATTTTTGAGCTACATTGTAAGGAATTGAGCACTCAACTGCATTCATGATATTACTCTTGATTTAACACATACTTAGCATAATCTAGCATCACAATAGGTTTTGTATTGGTTCACATACCTGACGAGGTGTATTCATTCCTCTCTCTTCCTTTACTTAGTTTTTGTATGTTCTTATTTTAGATATAGTGTATCTATTAATAACTAATCAACTTCATGTTTTTATTTTTAGATTCATAAAGCACAATGTGCTCTCTCTATGCACATCCAACAGCACACAAATTCATAAACTTTTACCTTACAGGTAAGTTCAAGTATGCTTTCTTTTTTTCCTTTATCCTAGCATTTCACTTTGTTGCATCACTAGAATAAAGGGGGGCATTGTAAACATATAAAATACAAAATTGGATGACTTAGGCATGGATAATATCACCCAACCTATAGGTCTTCTTTCTTGCTCACTCAACTCTTCTTGGCTAGACTTTCACTAATTGCAAGTCACCTGTACCTTTTCAGGCATAACTTTGTAAGACCTAGGTAGTACTCTCAGACCTAAATCCATCCTCCCAAGTCTTAGCCTCATAGGAAAATAGAACCCAACTTAGATAGGAGTGATAGAATTTAGGGGTGTCTTGTTTTTGATGCTATTGTCCAAGTTTACTTTAGCCTCAAATAGTCATATTTTCCCAACTCCTTATCTTTTCCCCTATTAGCCTAATACAAGCTCATCTAACCCATGATCATTAGTTTCCATGTAAAAGACCATTGAATCTCCATTTAGAAGGCTTGACACTCATTCATAAGAAATAAATAACTATACTCATGCAATCTTCCATATTCTCTACATATATCCTTCCAAAAACAATTAAAGACTATTCAAGCACTCATACCTGTCCATAGTCATCTAAAGTATATTCTAGTTTCACATTATAGTTACATACATCACACAATTTCACCAAGCACTTCAAATGGGAGAACTACATTTACTTGATCCCTCTTCAGAGTATTAGTATGTAGGTATCATGCCCACATATGAGGTGTAAAGTGTGTCCAACATATCATTTACACATTAAAGCCTTCTCTCTTTCCCAAGTTTTCTACTCAAGTTCAAGTACTAGGAGATCCTAAGGGTTTTGAATATTGAATCAGACACACAATGAGCTCCAACTAGAATCAGGCTTTGATATTTCATTACCAGGGTGTCATAGGCTTGCTGAACAAAACCCAAAAAAGATAGACCACTAGAATAATAGAACTAGAAGTGGAAAATAACATCATAAGTGGACAAAAATGCCAAAAAGTGGACTACAATTCCAAATAGTAAGGTGTCTTGAGTTTGGAGTTCATGTCCAATCTAGAAACAAAGTAGTTTGCCATCCCTTCACAATAATTTATAGATATTGCTTCATCTATTTCAACCTAGAATAAGTTAAGTTTGATTTATTTACACTTCTTACTATTTTTAGAAAAGGTAAAATACATATCTATTTACATAAATCAATAGGATAATTAAGACATATTAGTTACTAATTTACATTTACTCAGACCTTTATTTGCTTAGGAAGTAAACACCTAATTCTGAAAAATAATAAAAAAATAACCATGGTTTTGATCCCTACAAGACCATTGAGGAGGTAAACCTAAGTACATACTGCATGCATGAGGAAGGATTTATTATACCTAGTCTCACAATCCCAACTCAATAACATGATGGCATATAGTCTTTATTATTTATCAAAGAATGGTAGTGTGGATAGAGTAATGATTATTTTCCCTTCAAATTAGAGGTACTAATTTGTAGTGAGGTTTTAATTTAGTTTTACTTTAAACATAGTAAACTTTTAATCCTTCATACATGGGTTATAAGAGGTAAGGAGAAGAGGCATCAAAATTTTACAAGTGAAGGGTGATAGTGAGATAAAAGTGTAGAAAGTGAGGGGTGTTAGTTTAGTTAAGAATCATCTTTAGAAGGTCTACAAGCATCAAGTTTTGGACCTCTTGGAGGAATTCTTATCATTTGACATATGTTCCATATAAAGGGATTCTAATCGTCATGTAGATAGACTTGCCTCCATTAGTTCAAAATATGACATTGTTGATGGAGTTAAGGGAATTAAAGGATTGTAAAAAATCAAGGTTGTATGCAAGATATATGTAAATAAAAATGAGGTGAATTGGTAGGTCTTTGAAAATGATGATCATATTGTTTTTTTTCTCATGTATGAGGTAGAATTCTATCATAAGAATCAAGGTAGGTTTGAGCATAAATTTTATGATTAAATAGTGTATCTAAGGAATAAAAATTTACCCAAGGTATTAGTGACATGGATATCATCTTCAATGAAGATGATCATATGAGAAGGGATAAGGTGAGTATCTCAACGAAATAAGAATTATGAGAAGATAGTCATCTTTAAGTAAAAATTACTTAAGTTGGGAAAAGTAAACATAATAGAAGAGAGATCTACCTTCATATCCTTGTGACAAGAGTATGAATATTTATTTTTATGGGATTACCTTGATTTTAAAGGATTTTACCCTAAGCTAGCCCAATACACCATAGATTTAGAGAACAATGCAAAATTATAAAGGTAGAAGCAAAGACCAGTCAACCCTAAGGTGGAAGAGATCATGAGAAGGGAATTATTTAAATTGATTCAATATAAGATCATATTCCCCATTAATCATTCCTCATGGGTATCAAACCCTGTGCCTATGAGGAAGAAGAATGGAGATATATGCATATGTGTTAATTTTAGGGACCTTAATAATGTGTCTTTAAGAGACCATTATCCACTACCCTCCATGGATCAAATACTTTAGAAGGTTTTAGGTCTCATAGGTTTGATTTTCTTGATGGTTAATCTAGATACAATCAAATCTTAGTCAAACAGGAAGATAGACACAAGACTACATTCACTATAAAGTGTGGTACCTATGCATATATGAAGATGCCCTTTGGACTTTCCAATGTATGGGAAACTTTCCAAAGGGTATTGTATGTTACTTTTGAGGGGATAATTAATGAGATGGTGATCATACATATTGAATACATAATTATGTTTTTAAAGTACCCATCAGATCACATGGCACATTTAATATTAGTCTTTGATAGGTGTAGGTAGTTTGGAGTGTCCTTAATTCCCAAGAAATGCATCTTTGTTGTTCATGAGGGTAGATTGTTAGGGCATGTGGTGTCAAAGTATGGTCTCTCCATAGACCTTGAGAGGGTTAAATTAATATTGGCCTTACCTCTACCCAAACACAAGAAAATTTTGTAGAGATTATTAGGGAAGATCAAATTCATAAGGAGGTTTATTCTAGGTTTTGTAGAGTTAGTTAAACTTCTTACTCACATGCTTAAGAAGCACAAAGAGTTATTATGGAGAAAGGAAGGGAAGAGGATATTTGAGTACATTAAACATCCCATCTCTCAATCCCCCACACTCCTTAACCATAACTTTAGCAAAAAGTTTTTCTTGTATGCATTCTCCATAACTGACACATTTTTTGCTATGTTTATGCATCAGAATGATGAAGGCTTAGAAAAACCAATTTCATTATTTAGTCAATACTTATAAGGATATGAAGAAAGGTATAAATTTTTTAAGAATCACGCACTTGATGTTATTAGGGTATTTAATAATTTTATGCACATGTTGTATAACAACAAAGTTATAGTCATGGTAGAACACCCAAGCATCAAAGAGTTTATACTCAATAGAGATTTGAGAGAAAAGAGAGATAGGTGGGTTAAAAAGTGTATGGAATATGACATTAAGGTGAGAGTGAAAAATATAATTACATATAGAGGTATATGTGATCATATTTCAACATAGATGAAGGAAGATAAAGGCATGGTGTTGGTAGTCCATGACACTCAACAGGCAGTTGTAAACACCAATCCTCTTAGCTAGACCAATGATGTGGTCAAGTTCCTTAAAATAGGCAATGTCCTATGGGCTTGGATAGGACCAAAAGGAGATATTTCAAACTATAGACCATACCCTATGTTTTTATAGATGGAGTGCTATTTAAGAAGGATTTAAGAGACATGCTTTTGAGATGTGTTGAATCAATCTAAATTGACAAACTACTTGATCATTTTCATGATGGGCTTGGTGGTGGGCACTTTTCCTCTAAGAATACAGCCTCCAAATTCATTAGAGATAGATAATTCTGTCCTAAATTGTTTAGATATTCACATACTTGGGTTAGAAAGTGTTAAAAGTGTGCCATGTTCATTTGAAAATAGAAGTTAGATGCCCTTCCCTTGCAACCAATCCAAGATAATCAGCCCTTTATGTAGTGGATCTTATAATTCATAGGCATGATCCATCCCCATTCTATTTTTGGACATAAGTGGGTAAAAAAAACCATTTAATAATTCACAAGGTTTGTGGAGGCAAATGAACTTAAAGAGGCTAATGAGAACTCAGTCTTGGAGTTTTATGACAATCTTGTGACCAGATTTGGTGTACCTTCAACATTCATATCTAATAATGCCTTGGACTTTAGCAGTGTGAAGGTATGAGAGTGGGCCCTTATCCATGGAATCTACCTCAAGTATTCCTCATACTATTACCCATAGGTAAATGGACTAGCAGAGTCCAAAAACAAGAACTTGATAAGGATCATTAAGAAAACCATAGAGGATAGTAAAAGAAAGTGGCATACAAGGTTGATAACTGTCATATGAATAGATAGAGTCATACCTAAGAGGTATATTAGACACTTTAAATACCTATTTGTCTATGGTAGAGAGGAAATATTTCTTATTTACCTTGAACTGCTTACCTTAGAGCTTGCTCATCAACTTGAGCTCTTGAAAGATGATGTAATGCAAGAGAGGATGAATGAGTTGAGATAGCTAGGGAGACAAAGGATAGTGCCATGCATGTCATGTGGTCTAATTATCATCAAGTAAGGAAATAATTTGACAAAAAGGATTCATATAAGACATTAAAATAAGTATATGTAGTCCTTAAATAGGATGAGGATTGTGCAAAGCTAGGAAAACACTCTAAGTTAAACAGCTTTTAGAGTGAACCTTACATTATCACCAACTACAAGGAAAGTAATGACTTTAAAATTTATATATTTAATGGTGAGGAAATACCCATACCTACCAATGGGATGTTTATAAAATTATATTAATAATCTTTATCATGCCTCTCTTGTACATAGTAGTTAGAGTTTATCTTTTCCCTCTAATTTCTTCTACACATGCTCATGCTTATTGCTTGGTCTTGTTGTTGGTATTTATCTATTATATTTTTTTGTTTCTTATTTATTGATTTATTGTGTCTCATTTTTAAAAATTATTCAAGTTATAAGGTATATTCCATGTGTAGTCATGTTCCATTTTCTAAAGTCATTAAGAGCTTCAACAAAACATCTTCATATTTTGATGGAGCATTTGTGAATTTGCTTATGCAATCTTCAAAGCTCAACTGAGGATATTCATATATCACTATGTTATATGTAAAATATTATTATAAATAATATAATATCATACCCCAAACACCATGCATATTCACCAGATGCATTTAGACATCAATGTAAAAACTATGCCAATAAACTCCCCTTTTGTCATTGATGTCAAAACACACTAAAATTTGATCAATCTCTTCTCCCAAAAAATTTTTGAGTTCCTTGACCAACAGGGTGGTCAATCTAATTGATTCACAAAAAAGTTGACCATTTAAAGTCACAAACCTAGAAATGGGTCAACCTAATGCCTTGATTCTTGATCTATCATCAGTCTCATGATCACATCTTGTCCTTATGAGTTTGTAAGGTTGTTCAAATAGTCCATTGTCATGTCATGTTATAGCTCTACTTTGTGAGATTTCATACCTTATATTTAACTTGAGTCAAGTATTTTCATGATTATAAAACATTTTATATGGTTTTTGGTCACTTTGATGGAGCTCTAACATGCGAAAATTACTATGGTAAAGGTGAATTGAGGAGACAGTTTAATAAAGGCTCATAAACACATTAGTTTTGCTCAGTCACATGAGGTATATTATATTTCAAGTTTCAATAAAATTTTGGGAAGTGTATTATAATTATTTTGAGGTATATAAAAATTCATAAATGTTTGTTCATAATATATTGATGTGATATTTAGTTGGTATGCCTCTTCAAGGTCATATATGTATGCCAAAGTCAATGTTTTTAGTCATAATGAGTCCTAATTTGTCCTTGATATACCACTGAGTCACCTCACACACCTTTAATAGACATCATAATCCTAATTAATGCATTAATAGACCGTTTCATACCTCATTTAATCCATTACCATCATAGTTAATGCCTAAATTCCCCCAAATGGGCCTCACATGTGCTAAATAGTGACTTTTTAACTCCCTCCATTTTCACCATTAAGTATAAAGTGTCACATGACCCCTATTTTTTCTATAAAACACCTAATAATGATGTATTTAGGTCTGAAACAAGAACTATTGTTGATAAAATAGTACGTTGTAGGGATTTCTGAAGTGGTATGGATCCGTACACTATAAACTAGCTTAGATGGAGTCATGGTTTTGAAAAGGGAGGTCAAAATTTTCAAATGGAAAATAAATTGATGTTTTTAAATTCCATGGAAGCTCAAAAACATCTTATTTCCCCCTAAAACTCATTTTTAGACTTAGAGAGCTCCTTAGGTTAATGCTTGTACCATACGAAGGAGACAGAATGGGGGCCCAAGATCATAACCAAAGAAAGGACACTCAGGCAACTTCCACCCATGGGAATTTTTATTAGGATTGGTCTTAATATATTTATGAACACTCCTTAATAACCTAAGGAGTTTGTATGCCATTCTCATTTACACAGGCCAAGTTGGATTAAACAATTTCCAAGGATTCTTGACCTATCTGCTCAAACCAATGATGGATGTTATTTCCTTGGGTATTGAAGGATCATGTCATAGCATTTTCAGTACTTTAATAACATGTGTGAGCTCATAGGACTACAAAACCTTCAATATTATCTCTTATGTGTAATCTATAGGTAGGTCTGTGTAATGTATAGAGGTTGAATGCCCTCTTCAAGAGTTGTTGGCTGAGTTGAAGAGTTTATAGAGTGTTTCATGTTCCCTCATGCCTCCTTTCTTAGGTTAGAGGTCTAATGTCCTATTTTAGTATTATAAAATCTTAACAAGAAAATACTTATGCATACTTGAAGTTTACTATATGGTGAAGACTATGTGTGATATAATGGCATATATAAGACCTCAAATGCAACTCAAGAACATGGAAATACAGTGTTGAAGTCATATTGGGGTTTCATCATAGTCTTATGATAAAATTGTTCCAACCCCCATGGTGGCCTCATAGGCCTAGAAACCATATTATTTGTCTCCAAACCCATATAGTCACTTTTATCAGAGTTTAAGTTTTTTTTTCAAAGATTATGGTTTTTTTGAGTTTCCTAGGTTTCACTTTAGGACTGTGTATGCCCCTTTTCCTGCCTCCAAATTGGTATATTTTTTTGGTATGTGTGTGAGGGTATTCAAGGTCTATATGGCTGATTTTTAAGGGTTATATCCTCCATTTAATACCATTTTTTATGATCCTAACATTTCAAAGTGTTTCCATTGCTATTCATATTATATTTTAACCATGTTGTCCATGTTTCACCCTCATTCACCCCACAATCATCTTCATTCACTCCTCTACCCTTACTTTTAAGTATATAGCATGTAAAAATACATATATACTCCCTTGGAACACACAACATTAATCTAACCATGTAATTTTAGTCCTACATGGTCATATACCTAGCTAATAAGGCAAATCACCACCTATATCCAACCCTTTTAGGCCTATTATAGCAGAGTCTCCAAAGGGAACTATGCAGACCATTCAAGGAATAAGTATTGGTGTTATTATTATGGGATATTCATCCTAAAAAATTGAATTATGATATTATATTCTCACATAGGAGTTATAAGTGACTGTATAACACCTTCTCACACAAGCCTAATAATCAAACACTTGTAGATAGTCATAGTGACAAGTGAATACATATGACATTGATAGTGTATGTTAGTATATAAATATTGACTAAGATAAGAGGAAATATTCATAAAATTAATTAAAAATTTAAAATTATTTAAAAGGGTAACTATTAGTGATTGTACCTAAAGAGAAAGAAATTTTTTAAAATAAGCTTGAAATCACACAGACATACTTAGACATGAGCCCTAATTTTGAGAAGGGTAGTAAGCATAGAAACCTCATATTTTAAACATGTTATTAACATTTCATGATCATAATTACCTCATGAATTAATGATCAAGATTATGTTTAGAATGTTCATGCTCAAGCACATAGTCAACAGGAAATTTACTTCTAGTCTAAACCAAAATGACAGTTTAAGGCCTTTATAGGCATGTAAAAGTCTCTAAATTTATTAAAAATTATCATAATTAGAAATTAAAGGTACCCATTCCTTCATTTAAGATATAAAATAGTGGGTATACCAACTATTTTGTCTCAGACCAAGCCCTATTTGTGACAGCTAGTTCTGTGGGTTGAAGGATGGATCTAGGCCATGAATGGTCTAGAGATATTTTGGGATCTAAAAAAGGTTTTGGAATATACAAACATCATGATAAGGGTACTTAGACCTCATCCAAAATCTCTATAATTTAAATCTACATTCAAATGCCTTAGAGATAGGTTAATGTAGATAGTCCCACAAGCCTACTCATAAACCCTAATGCAATCTTAAGGTACCTCTAAGCTCTTGAAATAAGTTATATGGTCAATGTGAAGTGTATAAATATGTTTAAGACCTATAAAATAGGTTTCAAGTTTAGATAAGTGAGTAAAATTGTCTAGGTGTCTTTAAACCCTTATTGAGCCAGTCACCCTATGCATAATCAATTTGAAGCTTAACTTCAAATGATCACTCACTCCACCACATACATGATCAGGGCCAAAGATCTTAGGTAATTTTAATTATCCCTATGGAATAAAGATTTATGAAAAATTAGAGGGCTAGTGTTTATTAAAAACCCCTAATAAAATAACCACTCAGAACTGTCTACAAACAACCCTAGTATCACCTTCCAACATTATTATCTCTACACATCATATTCATGGAGATATAAAAACTTTAGGAAATGTGGGGAGGTATATTGGATTGAATTTGGTACAATTGGTTTAGATATCCAAGATATGATCTATATGAACCATAATTAAGACTCCTAAACACTATTAAACCCACCTTAAACCATAATAATGATTAAATAGAGAGGTTTAATGAAAAATTCAATTCAAACACTTAGGATTGCTTGTCTAACACTTCGATCATGTTTCCAGCTTAGAGTATCTCATGTCCATGACACTTGATGGTATGCAAATTATACTGTCACTTCATTAAAATGCAATTTTGTAGGTTTTTGGGCATAATATATGTTGTAGTTCCTAACTAAGAGTTACAAACTATAGAAAAGGAAGGATCAAGATTTATTCTACTCCTAAGATTCCAAAATTATTCATGAACTAACTACAAGTGTCTTTATTATATCTTCCTAAGAAGCCAGTATATGAAGCTAGTTTAAGTGACCTAGTCATGCAAGGATAATGTTTTTGAAGGTGAATAACACTTGAGAGATATCAATATAAATTTATATGGGTTAATATAATAATTACATTAGTATTCTCAAATTAGTTGGGATCCTAGTCTAGCTATTTTATCATTTAAGCAATGAATATGAGCATAAAGATGAAGGACAAGCAGAATAGGTCTACTTATCTTACAATTGAAATACTCTAGTGGGCATGGATCAACATTATGGAATTGATTATTCAAATTGATTCATTGATAACTATCATCCAAGTGAGCATATCCTAAACTAAATTTCATTATGATAAGGTAGAGGTAGTTTTAAGGACAATTATACATGCACATTAAAGGAGAGGTTGTCCAACACCTCTTAGAGGCCTATCCATACCCCATATACATTATATAAATACCATTATAGGTAATATTTTAATATTTTAATCATGGTTAAGGCATGCATAAATTTAAATATAGGAGTTATATCCTCCATACTTGATCTCAATGCCAAAGTGGACTCATTAAAGAACTGTCAATGCATAAGGGGGTTGAATAGGTCTATTGTAACTACCATACACCACCTTGGCCTCATTCATGACCTCTCCCACACCTATAATATTCTCTCTTATCTTTCAAACTTTCAATTTAAGTAGACATTGAGCTTTTGATTTGGGATCCCTTAGTTGGGTGTAGCAAAGCTCTACCAAAATTTCCTTGTACTCCTTTAAATCAATAAGAGAATACTTGAATATTTATATTTAATGATAATGTGTTTCATGAGAGTTATATTATTATAATGTATGAATTAAATTTCCATATGTAGGTCATTTCATGCCCCTAACTTCAAGCTACTAGTTTATTGTAGGTTCTATGAAGTGTTGGCAAGTAGAGGTGTTCTTGAAGTGTCATAATCTAATAATGTCTTGTGTAGATCTAAGAATTTTCCATTCAAGTTGTATAACTCTTTTTTAACCTCCATATTAAATATTCATTCTTATAAAACCATCAATAATTTTTAGCATTTGTAGTCTCCATTAGGTTCATTAATGGGTAGGATAGACTAAGAGTGGATCTTTAATCACCGGTGCATCACCACTTAGTATAGTTTCTTTTATCAATTTTCATGTCTTTCCATTTCCATTATAATGAGTTTAGGTCTTAGAGTGATAATTTAAATGATAAATTAGATGATCTATACCCATCAAAACTAGAGTTTTGACCTACATATCAAGTAAACCATAGCCTAAAGGTCACTCAAATGTTGATCTAGGTTTTGAGGTGGATGTGAACAATATTTTATTTAGCAAGGGTGCAACCTAGTTACCTAAAAACTACCTTGATATTATATTAAATAAAATCATATTAAATGCCTATATATACTTCACACAATTCTTTGATACAACTTCAAGTTAAATAGAATGGAAATTTAAAACCAATCAGACTAGTTATTACACAATCTAACGCATAATCATTAGTAAAAAAATTTGGAAATATATTATTGACATTAATCAATTATGTTTCATCAATATATTAAGGTAATTAAAAAAAAAATTAATTTCAAACTAGAATGGCATCTATCTCAATAATATTACAAAATTATTTAAGTGTTCCTTCCAAGTAGATAATCAAAATCTTAAAAAAATAAGAAAATGAGAGGACTAAGATTATCACAATTTCTGTAGAGTTTTGGTGCATAACATCTCCCCCTTGAGACAAGAATGCATACTTAATTATATATAAAAGGTAATGAAACTTGTCTCCAAATAGTAAAAGGCTCCCCTTCCCAACCATGATTACCACTCTAGGCCTACTACAACTACATTTGATTAGAATATTCCTTATAATTTTAAAGTAAATTCAAAATAAAATGTCTTTTCTCCATGGTTGTGAGGCATGTCTAACTAAAATTATATCCCCACTTCTCCCTTTTAGGCTAATTATTTTTAATTTATTCTTCTATTTAGTTCTCCTGGGAGAATATTTAGGTTAATAATCCACCAATTCACTCCATGTACCCCCCTTTAACCATTAAAACCTCCCTAAAAGTTATATAAATTGATTAATCTGGAATTTTCCTTAATTTAGTCCATTCTAAAATTTTGATGGGCTATCAAATTTAAGCTTGTGCCTTTTATGATGAATCAACTGATTGACATGGTTAAGATTCATATTCCTTATGTCCTCAATTTCACTTTGCCACTTGGTGCTCACCTACAGTCTCCTAGACATGTTCTTTATTCATGTGACTTCTTTTAACTTTATAATCCATTGGCTTTGCCTAATAGGTACCACTTTTCCACATGACATCTTTTCATCACCTTCAAGATTTACTTTGTTATTTACCTCTATCATCATAATGGCCATATGACTTCTTCTTGGCTTCTCAGGCTCTTCATGATTTATGCTAGTGCTATCAATGCCCTGATATCCTAGGATCTTAAGAGTATGCCAATGGCATATTCTTAGAGCCTTTTGTCCATGGGACTTTGGGTTAATGTTACAATCACTTTAATCTCTTAGGATTTAAATAGGGTGACACATAGAATATTCTTAGGGCCTTGGAGGCATGGCCCTTCATTAATGCCTTTAGTCCTTTAAGGTTATAAGTTTCCCATATTTTGATGTTCTGAGCTCCTAAGATGGTGCCATGTGGTACCATCTTGGGGCCCTAGGGATTTAAAAATACTTATTCATTTAAAAAATATATATTTAAATCTAAAGTTATGCATAGATGATATTTAGATACATAGAAGGATTTGGGGGACCTTGGGAAGTATTTTAAACTTACAAAAAATATAAGGAAACAAAAGAAATAAGGCAAATGAAATGATTATTAATTTATCTAAATAATAATAAAATCCTCCAAGGCATAAATAAAATCTAGCTTTTGAGTGTAGACACACAATAAAAATCATCATTTCATAATAATAAATGCACATCATTTTCAAAGATCAAATAAATTTTTAATAGTAAAATATAAAATTAAATATCTATTGAGTCTTTATAATTATTTTGTCATTTTCAATCAAAATAAAACATTTTATAAGTACAATTAGACTGGGCAAATCATGCATGGAACTTTTTACATTCAAAAGACTCAAACTTAAACTTGGTTAAGATCCAAAAGAATTAATAAGGTAGAAATTCACATCCATAAACCTAAAAACCAAAGACCAAACTAGAACTAGAGGGTCCCTATTTGAAATTTTAGAATGGGTCATATTGGAACTAATAAATGGTAGCTTCTACACGAAGAATATTGAAGCACCATCAAAACCTAGATTATAAATTTTCACACCTAGACAAAAAACACAAACTACAAATAATTCATTAAAAAAAATAGAAAAATGAAGGCATTTAAATCTAATTAAACATGAAATAATAAGTTCCAATTCAACCTTAGACCAGTAGTGTTTGTAAAAGTGATTGGTTATTTTATAGCTCTTGAATTTACATGAAATTATCGAAACCTATCTAAGCAATCATAACTTTTGAGAGGGCCAATATTGGTTATTCATCTTGGGTGGGAATGGTAGGGGCACTATTCTACTATAAGATAGGAATCTATAGCTCTAATATATTTACCTATGGTCCCACTCAAATCCTTTCTCCACTACCAGCTAGGCTGGACATCATGTAGTGGAGATTGACTAAATCACCCTTTTGAAGAAGGCATAAGTTTTACATTTTTATTTAGTTTCTTTCAAATATTTTCTTGAAAATATTTTATAATTCTATCCATTAAGAGTTTAGGACCAAGCCATGGGTATAATGATAGGCTCACTAAATTTAGATTACTAAAAAAAAATCAAACTAAATTAGTGCTTCCATTTTCTTATATGTTCAATTAAGTGTGGTTAATGATTTAGATAGGAAAATAAACTATTCTAAACTCATAAGTTCTATTTTAAATCACTGGCCTTCATAATTATAATAATGTAAAAAATAATTGCTTCTAGTTTATGGAGTTATTCAAGAAAGACTACTTACTATCTATCTTATAAAATATGACTGATCCTCATACACTTATTCACCATTTGAAGTGACCAACCCAAAATAACTTGATAATACCTTAATTTAAACATATTGTTGTTTTATCTTATACTCCTCAAACTTGTCTTTGATGTAATGTTAGTTATGTGCATGATTTATTTTTAAGGTAGAATTACATTCAATGGGATGCAATGAAAGATATAAAATAACAATGCCAAGAGACCACCTCCAACTGAATTGATTTCCCATGATATGGCAAGTAAAACCCTAATCAATTTTTTTAATTTATAGAAACACACTTAAAAGACACTAGGGGATAGGACAAAATAGGACAACTCAAAAATGTTTGGGGGAAAGAAACAAAAAAATAAAATAAAAAAATAGTAGAAATCAAACCTAAACTAAAAAAACCATGAAACACTATACATTATATACATGTAACAAACCTCATTATTCTCCTTTCGAAATGGCATTGGATAGAATAGCTAATAATTAATGCTTCAAAAACTATCCATTGATTAACAATTATAGGTCATTCCCTTATAGATGTTTCAATCTAAAAGCATTCTACCCTAACAATTCTACAATTTGATAAGGACTGAACCAAAAAGGACTTAACTTAGAATGCTAACCTTTATTCTCTTGGGATTCATCCCATAATAAAACATTTCACTTTCACTTTTATATCAAATCATCTTTTCACATTGCCTAGTTCGTTTTAAAATTTTGTATGGATTCATCTCTCATATCATCAAGATGAATTAGGTTCAATAGTCACGATTGGCCTATTTCATTTTATTCCATGTACTCATTGATGAACTGATACATGGGTCTTTTGTGTGTCATTAGAAATACTATTTTCACACCATAAATCAACATGAAAGGGGAGATATTGAATATTTTCTTATGTCTTGTATGATCAACCCATAAAACATAATTTAGTAAAAGATATCAAGTACATGGGTTCTCTTTTTTTGATTTCCTTATTACACTCAACAAGTTTTTATTTTTGGACTTATCTAAACCTTTTCCCTGAGGGTAATAGTTTGAATAAAACCTCAATACAATTATGTTTTGATATGACCACTTAGTCAACTCAACTAATTAGAATGTAGGTCCATTATCACACATAAGTACCATAAGTGTGTTGAACCAAGTTGTAATGTGCTCTTCAAGAAATATAATCACCTCCTCTATAATGATATTATTTATTGTTTTTGATTTATCCCATCTTTTACAATAGTTATTTGCTGTATTAATGAATCTATGGATAGCGAAAGAGTTTGGATTTATGTTACCAATGAAGTCCATGCCCCACTAAGCAAAGGGATGATCCTCGATTATGACTTAAAGGGGAATAATAACATAAGTTTCCTTTTTTCCAAAGGTTTTATAAAGATGACAACATCTCATATGGGCATGAGCATCCTTGAATAATGTTGGTGAATAGTAACCATAACTTAAGATGTTATGGGATGTCACACTACTAGAAAGATGGTTGTTTCCTAATTTATCATGAAAATAAGTCATGACTCTAGTGCTTCATGTTTTAAACTTTCAGGGTTTATCTTATGTTTGATTAAAAGTTTGAGTACTCTAAATTATGGAAATAATATTCATAAAATAACTTTTAATTTTTTACAAATTTGACTAGATTTGACTTTATACAAATAGTAATAAATATGTGTAAATAAATACTTATCTAGAAAACACCTGATATAAATGATCTAAGTGATAAAAACTAAGATAAAATTATGTATGAGTGTTTTCAACTAAATGCTTATGTTCTAATCCCTTTTAGACAATAGTGCTACATTTGGATAGTAGTACCATGTGGTCTAGTTTTCTTATATTGATGCTAGTGTCCTCTATCCAATATTATCTCTAAATTTTGGGTGTACCTATGTCTATATATATAGGTTATGTTCCTATGTGTATGAAATTTATAACTCTATATTATTCTTGTAATAACTAATTTATGATGCAAACCTTAATCCTCTTTACAAGTAAGGTATGATCTGCAAAGTGTGTTTGTTAGTAGGATAGGCTAGACATACTAAAAACCCCACTATGAAGATATTTGCCTATATACCAACACTCTAAAAATGGATCAATCTCAATGTAATTATCCCCACCTAAGTGTTGGTGTAAGTGCAAGTGATGATAGTGGCCTTGAGTGCTTTGAGTGTGACTGACATTGGAAATCTAGAAAATCTGATCATAGCGATACTTTAGATGGTAGCATGTGGAAGTAAGGCAGAAAAAAGATTAATAACCTTGATTTTGATCAATTTGTTTCATTTTTGAATAAGTATTTTTCATCTAATTTCTAGTGGATAGAGGGATAAAAGTCATGTATTTATAGTGTTTTATTGCTTGTGTGTATAACAAAATATGTTTAGGCTAACCTTAGGAGGTTTTTAATTTTAGGGACACTAGCATGATGTGGCTTTAGTGTCCTTAATGTGGTGTTAATGTCCAACTAGTAGAACACTAGGCATGAAGGGATATGATTAGGAAACGAGGGTATGAGACTACGTTCGAGCTAACTAGGGATGCTTGTGGCCTACACAAAGGTTGGATAAGTGTGATCATAGGCTCTAGAATAGGTCTAGTGTTAAGATAGGGATAAGTAGTCTCAACTAACACTATTATCACTCAAATACCAATTTTAGGTGATTATATTCACCCCTTTTATGCTATAAATTCAATAAAGTGAAATGACTAGTATAAAGGAAAAAGAGGCATACCACGACTTACCTAGGAAGTGAAGTCCATGATGTTGAGTTTGAGTATGTGAAGCTGAGTCTATGTATGTGAAGCATGATCCCATGTATGACCTAAAAATGAAATGTACATAAATTAGTTATTACTTAAGAGATATAAAAATTAAAAGACTTTTTTGAGTAAATAATTAACTAAGTAAAGATATGGGAAAAAGGAAAGGAATGAATAAACCCCATTGGATACATAAACCAATGCATGGTCCTAATGACATGTGTTTACACATGTATATAGTGAAAAATTAGTGAATAACTTGATTGAGATGATAGATTGATAAATCATCATGTGTGGGTGGCTCAAAAACTTAATCCAATTTTGAATCCATCATTAGCGACCCCTACTTGGTGGATCATGACCTATGAATATCTTGGATTGGACTGATAGTGTGTCTAATCCTCTCATGTGTGTGGCTCAATAACTCAAGTAGGATATGACTCCATCATTTCCCAACCATGTGTATTAGATGCATTTAAAAATGAACTACATGAAATACTGGAACTATCTAATTGAGTACATCTAACTATGTATGTTAGCTCTACAACCACTCAAGTACATTAGGTAGCTCTGGGCCACTTGAGAATGCCAACCATGGTAGATGGAGTAACAAATGAAATTGGTGATAACTTGGAATATGATTTCAAGTGTATAAAAAATAGAGAATGACATGGAATTTTTCATTCCATTTAATCAATTGGTGTGTAACTGAGCATATGAAAATAATGTGTTGTGTACATGCCCCCAATCTAGTATCCAAGTATATTGATTATGGACTAAGTTGTAATAGTTTTATTTGAATATCTAAACTAAATATGGGAATTATCATGCTACATATGATTCCTATAATTTGAGAAAATTTATATAAATTTGGGATGATTTAATGTGAATCTAATTAAAATTTGAGTATAACTGATAAACATGTAATTAGATCTATGCAAACCTATATTGTACCTACTATACTATTTTATCCAATCTATGTTGTTCCAAAATTGATGTTACAAGATAGTAGTGCCACATCTTGGATATTAGCACCATGTGGCTCTAATTCCCCCATTTGAGTGATAATGTCCTTTTGGTATGAAATATGTGTCATTGTAATGATTTTTGAGTCATTATTTTCCTATCTGTTTACTTATGTCTAATTTTCTAAACTTGAGTCTATTTGTAGAAAAATATAATGAGTGAAATATAAGAGCCTAATATCTATGGAAAACCCTTGTGAATGACCCCTCTTTTGAGGGTATTTGTTGAACATGTGAAAGAACTATCCTCAAAAGAAAAATATATACAAAATGTGGGCTAAATGGAGAATTTATGATAATCCAATATAATTTCCATACATAACATTAGAATGTAGAATAATATGAACTAAATTATGTAATTTAATATGTATGTCATGTCTATAATTACACAAGGGTGTTAAGATAAATGTATTCAATATATGTAATAGAAAATATGATAAAATTTAAGTAGCTACCTAGGGGTATGGGGCATGATGTTCATCATGGCACGATACATTAGGTCCCTCATGGCATTGAGAACTAGTGTGTAATAATTAAAAGCAAGTGTCATGTCCATAACACATATAAGAAAGCATGCATAAAAACATGAGGCACACAATGTAGGCAAAGGGGCCACAATACAAGGGACATGGGTAAATGACACTACATTTGATTTAAAACAAGACATAAAAATACATGTTAAAATGTACACATATGCAAGAAACAAACAAGTTAGCTTAGAGCCACATGTAAGGATGTGTTTAGATGTTTGCATACACAATCAAGAAAGCACACACAAAGATATGGGCACATGTAAAAATCATAAATAATGTGAATAGAAGTGGCATAGATCCAAATAATAATGTCATATTAAAATTCACTTGAATAGAGTAAGCATATAAATACAATCAATTCTAAACTAGGTAAGCTAGAAAAGAAAGTATGCATGAATATGAAATACAAATCTATGTAAGAGATAAGGTGTACATATGTTGAATCTAAAGAAATAATAGGTGGAAAAAATTTAAGTAAGAGTATCATGATAAATATCACCATATAAAAATTCTAAAAATATAATGTATAGTATATAAGTATAAAACATGGTGATCAAAACTATGTATAAGATGCCCCTATTGGGTAGATAATAACAAGTTTGGATTATTGTAGTGGACTTAAGTCCTGTAAGAAATCTATAAGAACTCAAAAATAATAAGTGAATCATGTATGTATGATAAAATTTACTATACTAAGATAGCTATCATGTGTAGTGTCTATAAAATATAAGAAATGTAAACTTAGTAATACATATAATTTGTAAGTTTTGTGTTTTTTAAGTAATTAAATGAATGTTTTTGTGTATTTTTTAATAAATATTGTATTGTTTTTGTAGTTTTTATATATAATATATGTACAATAAATATGAAAGTGAACTATGTACAAGGAGAAAGGGAGAAGTAAAGTATGTACAATTGAGAAACCATACTAACCAATGAGTCTCATGCAGACACTCTATCATTGTAGCCTATGTCAAAAATAGGAATGGTAATCTCTCATGTAGTATGAATTTTATGTTGTATTTAAATTTTGATGAAATAGGAATGTGAGTATTATTCATCATCATAATCATAATATTGTTCATCATCATAATCATAATAACTTGGAATGCTAGAGGGAATTGCCTCATATTGTGGAGTTGACCTTTCTGAGTTGTTCTTTGGAATATTGATTGTGACTTTACCATTTAAAACTATGCTTATTAAAGGTAGATGGTGTTGTGGAGGATATTTTTCTAGAAATCTTCTTTTGAGAATGCTTGTTGGTGTAACATGATGTTGACTTTACAACTTAAGATCTTGCTCTTTCTATAAATTTTTTTGTGTATTTGGATATGTTTCCTTGATAAATTATATATGTGACTAATGTACCTTAGGATGTTCAATAAATCCAAAACCTTATTGAGCAATATTATCAACTTATAGAATAGGATAAGTGATGTCTTGGGCCTAATTTCCCAAACCTTGACCATGGTAATCAAACTATTTTATATATTTTTTATCATACCCATACTGTTGTGAAATTTAAGCCTCATTTTGGAGAGGTGGATTTTCCTATTTTACTTGTTTTACCTATGCTTTGTGTACTATTTATTTTTATATTTTTTCTCTATATGTGCCAATGTGATAATTAGAAGAATGTTAATGGTTTATAATAATTGTGTGATGTGTCAAATACTTTAGGTACCATTGGGCATGCCCTATGTATATTAGAATTCCAAGAGGTTATCTAATCCATTAGTGAACAAAATCAAAATGAAATTGAAGAACTAGTAACTCAAGCCTAATCCTTAGGTTGAGCTATGTGGAAAACAAGTAAGAAATGCACATTAAAATGCTAAAATTTTTTATACTTCCTTATAATGTTTTCTTGAGAACTGATCTTAATAGGTTGAGCTTGGCTTGTAAGATATGGAGTCTTTCATAATACTTAACTCCACATGTGGGAAGAACTTGTCCTTGTCTACAAATGACTCTTCATTTATCTTAGCTTTGGCATGAGAATTGGTTGAAGCTACTTGTATAATTTGATAGAATAAGTTTACATGAATAAGATTGTATATAATGGAGAAAGGACCTTGTATTTATATCTTTTTATATGTTTTTGAACCTAAGATACATGGTGATCAATCCTCACTCATGATCATCCACATAGAGTGCATAAGACATGTCATTTAAGGCCTTTTAGTGTATGGAATGCATGTTGGATGAAAATTGCAGTCATTGGTCCTCTTGTAATGTGTAAGAAATGTGTAAGAGAGGTGTTATTCTCTATATTTTTTATATTTGTATGTTGTCAAATGTGATAATTAGAAGAATGTTAATGGTTTATAATAATTGTGTGATGTGTCAAATACTTTAGGTACCATTGGGCATGCCCTATGTATATTAGAATTCTAAGAGGTTATCTAATCCATTAGTGAACAAAATCAAAATGAAATTGAAGAACTAGTAACTCAAGCCTAATCCTTAGGTTGAGCTATGTGGAAAACAAGTAAGAAATGCACATTAAAATGCTAAAAATGTTTATACTTCCTTATATATGTATATGTGCCAATGTATTTTGTTTGGTGTCCATGAATTTTATGATATGTAAAATAATATATGGATCTCTTCACTAGGTGTAGATGGGGTAGGTTAATCAAATTAACTATAATAATTTCCCTTAGTACCTCACTTTAACTCTTATTTAACTTTGAAAGATTTTTGAATCACTAGTTGTATATGTACTTTTTTTTAATTTATGATTTGGATATGAAAGAGTGCTAGACACAAATATACTATGTGTAGATGCCTATACATGGTCTATACTAGAAAATTTTTAAGACTACATAGACTAATGTGACTTATTCACTTAATAATTTTGATTCTATAAATATGATATTAGCTTGCTCATACTGATAATTTGATCCCTTATAGTCTCACAAGTGCAATCTCTAGTTACTTCTAATTAAACATGTATGCACACACCTTGTAGGGAAGAGGTGTGAATAGTCTAAGCATTGGGATTAGGGACAAGGGTATAGGTTGCTTCATCTCATGGAGGAGTGATATCATGGAACTAGTTAGAGGGAAAGTAGCTATTACCCTCATGGAAATGAGGAGGATAATGAGATTCTTTCATGTGCTTAAGATATGACATTAAAACTTGAAACTTGGTTTTTAGCTTATGTAATAAATCCTCTATGCATGTAAGGATTTGCTTCTTAATGAAATTACACATGAAATAAATATAACCTACTATGAAATATGACATCATTTCAATTGATATAAGGCATCATCTATACATGTGTTTTTATCTTTACTGAGTTCATTTTGAATTAAAGGGAATAAACATGCAAATGAAAATATTAAACTTTACAACAAAAAGTGATACACTTATTATGTCATTATTATCAAGATTATATCAAATAAAATAAAAAAATGTATGGATATAAAATCAAAATGCTAGAAATGTAAACCCTAGGGTTATATAGGGTTAAGGTTTGTGCAATATTTGAAGTAAGTTTGGTTCACCAAATGTTTTAACCTTTTAGGGTTTAGATTATGTAAATATTATGTTTGTTTAAAGGTTTGAGTAGTCTAAATTAAAGAAATAATATGCATAAAATAACCATAGATTTTTTTACATATTTAACTAGATTTGAATTTCTAAAAATAGTAATAAATATGTGTAATTAAAGACTTATTTATAAAAAACCTGATACATTTACAATTTGAGTCCTAAAAAATGAGATAGAAGCCAGTTTGAGTGTCATAAAATAGATCCCTATGTCATAACCCATCCTAAATATTAGCACCACATTTGGAAAATATTACCATGTGGCTCTAGTGTCTTGATATTGATGCTAGTGTCCTCTGTGAAGGATTATCCCAAACTTATAGATGTACTTGTGTCTAGATTTCTAGGTTCTCTTCCTATGTGATGAAGTCTAAAACTCTAAATTATTCTTGTAATGACTAATTTATGATGCAAACCCTAATCCTCTTTGCAAGTAAGGTATGATCTAAAAAGTGTGTTTATTATTAGGATAGGTTAGACATCCTCAACACCCCACTATGAAGAGAGTTTCCTATATACCAATACTTTGAGGAAAGATCAAGCTTGATGTAGTTATCCCCACCTAAGTACTAGTGTAAGTGAAAAAATTGATAATATGGTAGTGGCCTTTAGAAAATCTAAGAATAACACTATTTTAGATGGTAGTATGCATAAGTAGGTCATAATAGGTATTAATAACCTTGATGTTGCTCAAATTGTTTTGTGCTTGAATAGGTATTTTTCATATAATTTACATCTAGTGGATAGGGGGATAAAAGTCATATAGTTATAGTGTTCTATTATTTTTGTGGATAATAAAGTATGTCTAGGCTGACCTTAAGAGGGTTTTAATTCTAAAAATGTATTCATTTAGGAAAGATAGGTTAAAGGACATATGTACCATTTAGGGGGAACTAACACCATGTGGCTCTAGTGTCCTTAATGTGGCACTAAAATCTAAATGGAAATACTAGGTAAGAAGGGATAATATTTGGAAATGAGGGTTTGGGACTAAATTTGAGCTGACTAGGGATACTTGTTGTATAAAGGCTAAATAAGTGTGATAATAGGCTTTATGATAGGTATATGGATAAGATAGGGATAAGTAGTCTCAATTAACACTGTTAGCACTCAAATACCACTTTTAGGTGATTACACTTCCTATTCTATTAAGTATCTAGGGAAAATCCCTTCATGATTTATACGATATGAGATGTCTTTGTTAAGCATGAAATGAATTTCCTTCAACCTTAATGCTCTTTTCAATGTCCAATCTAGGTTAGGCAATGGAGAACCATAAAATAAGTAATGAATAATAGATTCATCCCATGAGTTATGATTTAATTTAAACTGATTCACTTAGATAGAAATAATACTTAGGTTAATTTCAAATATTAATTATATGACTGACCTTAACCTAGAACCAAATTTATTAGCCTAACTTCAATTCTATATTATTGAAGTTTTGAGACCCAAAATCCTCTTCTTTCTCCAAGTTTGTTCTTACCCAACATAATTTGGATAGAAAGATATAGAAACATAACATAAAATTTATTCCTTAAGATGTAATGTCTAAATTTATTCACTATATTTACTAGTGCATAAGATTTCTTATCTAGAACAAGTTACTTTAATTTAGCTTCCTTGAAATTGTGTTTATGAAATCTATGGGATGCTCTCCATCTTACAGTATCTAAATAAGGATGGTAGCAATGGTATGCTTGGATGAAAATGAACATAATTATAAATATTTTATGTAATTTTACTATCTAAAATGGGGGCCTACATTATGGCATCCTTAATTTATTGAAAGGATTTATTTTAGGTAGGTGCCAACTCAAATTTAGCTCCCTATTTTAACATGGCATTCAAGGGTTTAGTTATCTCAACAAAACCTAAAATGAATTTATGTATGAAATTAGTTTCACCAAAAAACATTTTAGATCCTTATTATTATTTGGTAATTGAATTTTAGAAATCGCATTGGTTCTATTAGGGTCAATTGACATACCCTCTTTAGTAATTATGTGACCAATGACCTTACCTTTAGTTTCATATAAAATATATTTCTTTGGATTGAGTGAAATACCAAATTTTAGCATTCAAAGATATTATATTAGTGTTTTAAATGGTTTGATCTGCATTTAGAAAAAAAAACTATTAAGTTATCCATATACACAATAATGCATTTACCAATCAACCCTTCAAATTATATGTCCATGGATATTTATAAAGTGGTACCATTATTGATCAAACCAAAGGGAAATATCATGAATTTACAAGTGCCATGACTTGTAACAAACCCCTATAACTTTTTTTCCTTACCTAGGCTTAATTTCATCAGCTTAGCTTTACTAAGCTTAAACATGGCCCTTTAGGCTATTTTGATGTTCAACCTCGACCATTGATGGTTAGGCTAACCATCGATGGTTAGCCCAACCATTGATGGTTAGGCTTAACTACCTAATATTTTACATGCAAACACCATGCAAACTACCAACTACCTTTTCTAAATATAAGTCATCCAAATATCCTTGTGAGGCATTACATGGATGAATTATATTTATAAGCCCCAGTTACACTCCCTCTTGAACCATTGTCCCTTGCCTATAAGAAAGAGAGATCTATAAGAGTAAAAGGATCTATAATTATTATCAAGAGATCAAATACTCAAACTTTTCTTTTATAGGTCAACCATCATCATTCACGTTATCAAGCCATTTCGTTAAGAGCAAACTTTTTGTTGCCTCTCAACCAAGATTCTAGGAATCATTACTCTGTTGAAATCAATCCAGATCCCACCTATAGGCCAACTATGCCAACTACTTATCCAACCCACTTCTAATGAGATAAACCCTTGTTTGTTACTATTCATTTGCTTTATTTCCATTTTTCAATTAATTTAGCCTTTTCTCAACCCTCAAAATTCATATATGAATCTTGTTAATCTACTGTGAATCAAACCTAGTTTTGGACATAGTCAACCATCAATGGTTAGCATAACCATTAATGGTCAAGCCTAACTACCAATGATCACCCTAATCATCGATGGTCACCTATTTCAAAAGCCAATAAGCTAATTTCACCTCCTTTGTTTGACCCAATTCACTTTTCTATGTTTTTAACCACTCATAAGCTCCTTTCATGTTTCCTAAATCACATCTTGACCTATTTTTACTAGCACTAATTAGTTTATCACTAATTTGATCATTATAACATATCTCTTTATCAAGTAATTCTTTTTATCAATTTTAGTACCTTTGATTATTGATGCAAGTACTTTCTTTCTATTTTGTTAACTTAATTATTCTAAAATGGTCGATTAGCAGCCCCTAAGGAAGCTCTCACTTTTGGGATATCATTAGCATTAGGCAATCCACCCAACTACTTGTCTAACACAAAAATTTACTTTAGTGATTTCTTATATGCATGCCATCCTCCCAAGCCAAAGAGGATCTCTTCATAATCTTCTAATTCAATGTGCACACACTTTTTATCATGTATTCCTACCACAACCCATATTTCCAATTTTACTACCTTTTTTTGAATAATATCAAAATTTGAGTGAAACATTTTGGCACACTTGGTGGGATCCTCATCTCTACTTTGGTTTTATTTTTATCCACATCTATATGCTTCTTTATCTATCTTTTCTCATAATTTAAATAAAAAATTTATTTAGGTCTAAAACATACTGCATCTATTGATTTCATGCTTCTTATATCTCACTTAACTTAATTAATAACATCAAGATTAATCATAACACAGTTATATTATACAACCAAACCACATAATCAATAAAATATCATAACTCACTTGAGATAAGCCCCAACTAGGATTTCATCACCCAATGGATCACCTTACCCTACTCAATGATCTTACTTAGATTTCATCACCAATAAGAGAACCAACTCAGCTCTCTAGTTGAGTATAAACTCTAGATATCAATATATATTGGCTAAGCACTTGAAACCCTTATTATTATGGGACTATGAAGTGAGATGGTATTCCCCAATACCAAGCTACATATTTATTCCAATACATATTCGTTTGAGCACCTAAACAGCCTAAAACCAACCATAGACTAATTTTATAGTACCTAATCTACAAGCCAACTTCTATCACACATTATCATAAACTGAGGCATAAGCCAAAAATGATCTTAAAACTAACTTTAGGCTTAATTGTACTTTATAGTATGTTCTTTAATTTCCTTGACTATTTTATTTGTCTTCTTTCTATTTGAGCGATGAGTTTATCCTCTTGTATTCTCTCCCACATTTTGTATGGTTCTCACTCATCAATAGTGAAGAGACCTGGAAGAATAAAACCCATCACCTAAATCAACCTCCTATATCTCCTCATTTATTAAGTACATATTTAAGGTAGAAGATTCACTTCATCTATCAAGAAGCCCTAATTTCCCTCAAGTATTTCCCTAAGGATACATAGACTTTACCACCTTTTTAGACAACAATCTAGTATCCCTTCAATACTATATTAACACCTCTTCTCATCATATCCTATTTTAAACTCCACCTCAAGACCCTCCTTATATCATACCATCCCACCTTATGGAGGGTATCCCTATTTCCATGGTCACCACCCAACCTTTGACCACCTAAGCATCTTTGTCTACTAACCCCTTTGATGTTATGGCTGAGAACCAACCTATCTAACCAATCATTACCCTTACAACATCCACCCCTACTAATGATTCCTATACATTGGGTATAACCCAACTATCAACCCATCATTCCCCACTTGTAGTTGGGACACCCACCACTAGCATCTCCAACCTCCCCTCTATCAAACCTAGCTCATCGATTAATACTTCTTTACCAAGCTTAGGGGTACCTATCCCTTCTACCTCACCACCTATTAGCACAAAGGTCATGTCCATCCCCCTAATTACCAATCTAAACACAACCCAACTACCTTAGCATCCTAATAATAAATGGCATCATCTAACTTTAGTTATACCCCTAACCTACAAGGGTATATATCTACTACCTAACCACTAGTAACTACCTATCCTTATATGTCATCTACCCAACCTCCCATAACCTATTATCATTATGGGGCCATATCCTAACCTCTTATAAATTATTAATATATTCCCCAACCATAATATATGCCTTATAACCCCTCAAGTGCACCACCTTAAATAGAATTGATGAAAATAATCATGGAAAAATGTCAACTCTTGAGTCATCCCTGTCAGGAGCCCATAATATTTTATATTATGACCAAATTTTTAATGATCCCATTCACCCTTCAGTCCCTATCAGACCTTATCCAACCCAATTTGAGCTTTGAAAATTCACCAATTTTAATATTAAGGAGGACCCCTAGAAGTATTTAAGAACATTTAGGCATTCTTGTTACATGATTGCCTACGATGATGCCCTACTTTTGTGCATATTTCCTATGTCTCTCTAGCTCGACACTAGACTGGTATAGTTCCATTACCAAACATTCCATCTTATACTTTAACCAATTAGCTAAGACCTTCTTAGATCAATTCTCAATCAATATATCTAATAAATTCTCTATCACTGACCTTTATTCCATTTGTCAATTTGAGGATGAGTTTATAGCTGATTTTATGGCTCATTGGAGAAGCTTGATCAACTAATTATAATTCTCCTTGCCTCAACTTGAATTGATCAATATTTTTTCCCACGTTTGTGTAAAGAACATTTCTTCCACACTATGTATCAAAAGCTTCAAAAATTTTGATGAAGATTTTACCATGGTCCGCAAGTTAGAGAATAGGTCTATAGATGAGGGTAAACTAAAGTTATGAAACAATAACTCTACCTTCAAAAACAACAAAGCCTCCTCCTCCAAAGTGGGCAATCATGCTAACTCTAGGGATAATAATAAGGGAAATATGAATGCAATTGTCCTTAAGGCTTCCCCACCACTTACTGTCAATCAAAAAAACTTTCCCAATCCCTTTAACCAAAGCTTGTAGAACCCAAACTGAAGCACCCAAAAACAATTTACTCCACTTGGATAATATTATGCCTTGGTGTTATAAAAGTTACTAAAATCTAATCTTGTATGAATTCCACCCATCAAGCCTCCCCCATAGTTTGATTCTTCTCATCCATCACCTACTTGGTATAATGAAAATGAAATTTGTTCCGTTCATCGAGTGATCAGACATGATGTCAGTTGATATAATACTTTCAAGAATGTTGTTCAAAGCCTCATTGACAAGGGGGAACTTGCATTTGACAACCCAAATGCCCCTCAAAATCAAGCCCTATACATATTCAAAAATCCCTTTCCTAACTATGCCCCTATAAAATTTGAGGACACACAATCTAAATTCTCTCATGATGCCTGCATGATCAACATGGTTCATGGTACACCTACACATGAGAACCCAACCATCCAATTTACACACTCTCCCCCCACCTCACTTATAAAGGTAGAAGAGTCATCTTCCCCTCATTTAGAGATTTAGCCTAAGGAGGTTATATTTTCCCTAGCCATACTCATAGAAGATTTGGAATCATCACATTCCACCCTAATAGGCATATCTAGACAAGTAAATGATCTTGATTTGTTACCTCCACCAACTACCCCATAAAACATTACTCTTATGGATATTATTCCTAAAAGAGAAGAATTTATGCCAATACCTCCCATGGATGATCCATTTATCTCAACCTTACTTCCCTCACCTTAATAAATCAACCAACCTACCAACTAGCCTCCCCAACCTACAAGTCTATCTCTTACATCTAATACCCATGAAAAAAAACTAGTACACAAACCTTTTTCCACATTAGTGCAGAAATTAGAATTTGACTTGAAACTAGATATGGATCATGCCACTTTTTGGCAACATTTAGGCCTCCCTTATATCAAGAAACTTGAACCTTATATCACATTTTTAACCAACTAAAATATCATCTTTTCATCACCTCTCAAACCAAACAAAAATTATACCAACCCTCATGTTCCCCACCAACCAAAGTAATCATACCTCAAATGAGAAAGCCACCAAAATAACCTATTACAAACCTCGATACCTTCCCCATATGAAGTTTGGTTTTCCTAGCTCTTAAAGTGGAGTTAACCCCACCTAAACCTCAACCCAAACCTTGACCTAACCCAACTAGAAGAGTAAAACCATTGAATAACCACATGCCTAGAGTTTTTACTTCTTCTACCCTACCCTCTATCTTGAGTCCTCATCCATCAAATCTACCCAAAAAACAAATTCATTTTAATATATTTTGTCCATCTCTACTAGTTACACCAACCCAATTATTGTTTGATACACCAATTTTTCCCAAACTATCAGTGGCCAAACTATCCACCTCAAACCCTCCAACCACTAACATGCCCAAACCAAAACCATTACCTAGAAATATCACCTCACCCAAGCTTTCTCTTACCAAACCCTCTACCATAAAAACACCTTGCTTACCACCCAAAATTAAAACCCCTAAGCCTTTCCCACCTCTCATTGAATCTTATTCAGCCATTTCTCAAAGGTTATTATAATCTTCACACCTCACCTTACCTCCTATCAGACCCTTTGACCCCCTTGGTTTGAAACTGGATTGGTCTAATGACTGTCAAATCTATTCCTATCATATGACACCTAGACATGACATCAAGAACTACAAAGCTCTCCAGACCATTATCCATTAACTCTATTATGAGGATGATTTCTTACTTGAAGAGCTTCCCTTAACCCCTATACCAAAGTACCCATAGGCCATTTTCTAATGCATACCAAATCCTCCATTCTCACCTCAGAATGATGGGAAACCTACCCAAATTCCTATCACATCATTCCCCTCTATCCATACCATCAATGTGGTCATATGATCACAATAAAGGGATAAAGGGAAAGCCAAGGTGTCCATTCCATGGACATACCCACCTAATCATCCTAAACCAAACTTGATCCAACCCTTTGTATCCTCAGCTCTACCCAAAGTGACCATCTTAGGCACCTCTACGGGTAATCCTTTTGAATCCATTAGGAGGGTCATTCTTAAGTAACTTCACCAAACTCTAGCTAATATGAAACTTTATGAGCTCATTTCTACCTCACCTCACCATCATCAGACTATGATAGAGGCTATGCAGGCTATTGAGGTCAAACCAAGAGACCCCCAACCTATAGAAACCTTTGTCAATGCTCTCCAACTCTATACCCTTGTCACCTTCAAGGACTTAGAGATACCTCCCATCCACCCTAAAGACCCATGTGCACCTCTCTTTATCATTGTCCATATAAACCAAACCCACATCAAATGGGTTATGATCGATGGGAGAGCTAGTATCAAAATCATCTCTTCCCATGCTTATTATCATCTTAAGCTACAAAAAAATGTCATGTCTAAAACTTTAGTCATCCTTAGATCCTTTAATGACACTATGACCACTACCCTAGGCACCATTATCCTTCACATTTGTCTAGGACCTCGCATGCTCCCTAAACATTTCTATGTGGTTGAAGGTAGATTCTAGTATAATGTTTTACTAGGGAGAAATTGGATCTATGCCATGGATTGTGTACATTCCACCCCCATCATTATGTCAAGTTTAAACATGAAGGTTAGGTGGTTACCATACAAGCTAACCCAAGCCATTTTACAGCATGAAATATGACCTACTGACCTAATGATGTTCTTCCACCTCCATCTAAAGTACCATAAAAGCCACCACCCATGAAAGCTAAAGCCATTACTTCCCATCCTATGAAGGCATCTACCAGTTCATCTATTTTTTTGGACCAAATACCTAACACTAATCTTTTTGAGTCTACCCTCCAACAATTTACCCTTGGAGAATACCATCTCCTCACCTTGGATGCCCTACTTACTCCCAAAAAATATAGGAAAATCAACCGCCACCTGGGTTATGATGACAACATTAGAGCCATTATCCATTTAAGACCTCCCAACTATCAAAATCACTTCATCATAGGGGAATAAACAAGACACTTAACATTACCATTACCCACCCTTCACCTCAACCATTTACCTCTAAATTTTCTTACTTGGACAAACCCAGCTTCACCAAACTATACCTTCACAAGTTTTATTGGAAAGGATTTGGTTTAGGATGATATGAGCATGGCCCACACATGTTGACCTTAATTGAGACCTGAAAGCCTCATGATAAACATATACTCATCTTCATTATACCTAATAAGAATAAATCCAAAAAACTTACCACCACCATTGTTATAAAAGAGAACCCTTCCCTAACAACATCCCCTCAACTTGAGAGTGAAGATGAGGACATCATCCCACCCAATTTTTTTTCCATCATCATGATTACCCTTATCCCCTTAACTTACCAAAAGGAAGGGGAACACATATCCATCCCTTTGAGCCATCTTAAACTCATGAGAGATGAATATTACCATTAACAGCATTCAATGTCAAGATGATGATGTTAGTCTCACCTACCTTGGTGCACTAGATTCCTCCATCCAAAAATGTTTACCTCCAAAAACCTCAACCATTAACATTAACATAGGCACTCTGAACAACCCCCATGTCATCAAAATTGGCCAAAATCTCACCCCTAAGGAACTACAAGACTAAATAACCTTCCTCCATAAACGTAACATTGTATTCATTTCATCATATGTCGATATGCTTAGTATTGACCCATCCATTTCCACCCATAACATTATCACCACTCATGATGCCAAACTTGTTAGACAATTTTTTTTTAATGCATCCTTTCATATCCCTCCTTATCAAAGAAGAGATCCAATTCCTCCTTTTGATTAACTTCATTCAACCCATAGACTATCCCCAATAGGTTTTGAACATTGTACCTATCACTAAATCCATAGGGGGATTACATATTTTTGTGGAATTTCATGACCTCAACCTCACCTTCCCAAAGGATGACTTTCCTCTACCTATAATTGACCAAATTATTTATCTTATATCAAACCATAATATGTTGTCACTCATGGATGGATTCTTGGGTTATAATCAAATCTTGATTTCCCCTAAAGATCAACACAAAACTACCTTCATCACCCTATGGGGGAATTTCTATTATAGGGTCATGCCCTCAAGCCTTAAGAATGTTGTCATAACTTACCAATGGGCCATGACATACATTTTTCATTACCTTATCCATACAATCATCAAATACTATATGGATGACCTTCTTAGGAAATCCAAGCTTCATAGAGACCATTTAGTTATCCTTAAGATTATCTTTGAGTGACTTATCCATTATCACGTCTACCTCAATCCTAAGAAATATATTTTTGGGGTCTTGTAAGGCAAAATTATTGGCTTCATCATTTCCCTTTAAGGAATTAAACTTTATCTAGCCAAAATCAAATCCATCCTTGATCTGAGCAACATTTCAAGTGGTAATTTGGGTGATGGTTCTACTCCAATTGGTGCAAGAACTTTTGGGAGCCATGAATTTTGTACCATAGCTTCATTTGACTCCCCATTTGAACCATTGGAAAGATAAGAATGAGGGGAACACTATGAGATGGCATAGAGCTCCACTTAGTGGGTTTTAACCCTTGAAAACCAAATGGAAGTGCCCCAAATTTTAACTTTAGTAGTGCAGTCTAAAAATAGTAAGTTTCTAAAAAATAGTAATTCTTCAAATTTTGTATTATTGTGAATCATGGAAGTCAAACCACTTAATCTCCTTTTAGATTGGTGACCTTCTAAATCCTCCTCCTACCTTCAAAATGTGTATAAATGAAGATGTAATCTAAAAAGGAAATCAAACATCTCTTCTCAGAGATGGGCATATGTTTGGATCTATAAATTTGATCAATAAAACATCTCTTCTCAGAGATAACATTATTATAATTATGTTATTATTATTTATAGAATTATCTTTGAAATAAATATTTTGAGTTTTGGATTAGTGGTGTCATAATGATTTTTCTTAAGAGTATATGATCCTGAGGATGAGGTCAAACTACCGAAAGCTTAGGTGGAAAATACAAGATCCAACAGACTATCCACTTGTTCACTCCAAATGACATCAAATGGTAAACAACACTGAGACATCTGATCTTTTAAGGAAATGTTGAATGAAGCCCTCCAACAAAATCAAGTGAATATGTTATAACAATTCACCCAAATTATCTAATAAATCTTGATGGAAAATTTTGGCTCCTCATCTGTACCCCCACATCCTTTCAGTGCCCCAACACCCTTCAAGGTTTAGGTGAATTTTGATATCCCTACATTTGAAGGAAAAATCAATGTTGATGTAGTAGAAAATTGGGTGGATCAATTGTCTTCCTATTTTTATATAAATAAATTCCCCAATAAAGAGAATATCACTTTTGCTATTTTGAAAGCATCATTGCCTGTCAAAAATTAGTGAGAAGTGTACAAGATGAGATTTAATATGGATGATATTGTCCTTGAGGTGGAACCTACCTAAGATGATTTCATAAAAGCTATAAAGGAAGAATACTACCCCATTAGAGCATATGATGATTTATACATAGAGTGGAAATAACTTTACCAAGGTAAGGAATATTCTATTCAAGATTACACTGACATTTTTCATTCTCTATCTATGAGATTGGGCATCTATGAAAGTGAGAAACATAAGGTTCTAAAATATCATGGTGGACTATAATGGTATATACAAGGGGAGATGGAACTATTCAATTTGGAAACCATCAGTGAGGTGTACAAGTTCATAGTGAAGATTGAGTAGAAGCATGGAAGAATGAATATGAAGAGTCAGCCTTGAAAATGGAAAAGTGACAAAGAAGGTCAAACATGAGGCCAAAATTGGAAGCAAAAGGAAGGGAAGACTAGGAAATGGTGTGATTACCATAAATCTGGAATGCACTCCAAATAAGAATGGCAAGCCATCAGGTCCTTAATCTTTGAGTCACAATCCTCAACATCTACTACTCTACCTCATACACACCCTATAGTCAAAGAGGATGAAGAAGATATTGTAAATTCTGAGCTTTATGCCATCATTGCTTCATCATAAACCCATGAGGAGAGGCTATATGATAAGGAAAGGTTGTTTCATTCTAAGTTATGGGTGAAAGGTAAGCCTTTACAATTAATTCTTCATAGCAAGAGTCAAAATAATTTAATCTATCTTATTGTTGTGAAAATCCTACATTTTTCCATGAAGCCTCACCCAAATCCATATAGTATTGGATGGTTGAGTCTAGGGAGAAACCTTTGTGTCACTCACCAATGTCTTCTCTCATATGCAATAAAACCTTTACAAGTTGAGGTCTTATATGATGTGGTCAATATAGATGTTTGTGATGTAATCTTTGGTCAGCCATTCATGTATGATTGACATGGCATATATGAATCAATAACTTTAAGGATCACCCTCACTCTTAGAACATGTTGTTGCAGGGTACTAGAGGTACCACCTTCTACATTTGTCTCCCTGATTAGTACCAAGAAATTTATTCTCATGGTGGTCAAGTCATAAAAATCCAAAAGGGCCAATATTATAGCCCTGACTACACAAACAACACAATAATAAAATAAAATAGATACCAAGCTAAAGAATTTCATATCTGTCCATCCACAAAATGATGGTTAGACAAAAATGGTGAATAATCAAGCCCTACATAGCTCCACAAAGCACAGTCCATTCCAAGTATGCATCAGGAATCAAATCAAAACACAATTGCCACACTTGATGACAAATCTTGATGAAATGGGGATAATTGATTCTCAAGGAGGGAGGAATGATCTAAGAAACATTTTAGGTAAAAATTTAGGTGATGGTTTTACCCCAATTGGTGGTAGAACTTCTAGGAGCCATAAATTTTGCACCATAACTCCATTTGAATCCCCGTTTGAACTGTTGGAAAGATAATAATGAGGGAAACACTTTGAGATGGCATATAACTCTACTTGGTGGGTTTTTAACCTTGAAAACCAAATAAAAGTGCCTTGAATTTCAATTTTAGTAGTGCAATCTAAAAATAGTAAGTTTCTAAAAAATAGTAATTCCTCAAATTACGTATTATTGTGAAAATGAAAGTCAAACCACTTAATCTTCCTCAATATTGGTGACTTTCCACATCCTCCTCCTACCTTAAATTTTTTTATAAATGAATATTTAACCCAAAAAGGAAATCAAACATCTCTTATCAAATATAGGCATATGTTTGGATCTACAAATTTGATCAATAAAACATCTCTTCTCAGAGATACCATTATCAAAATTGTGTTATTATTATTTCTTGAATTATATTTCAACCAAAGCTTATTATTTTTGGATCAACGGTATCATATTGGTTTGTCTTAAAAGTGTATGATCTTGAGGATAAGGTCAAACTACAAAAATCTTGGGTGGAAAATACAAGATCTAGTACACTATCCACTTGTTCACTCCAAATGACCTCAAATGGTGAACAACACTAAGACATATGATCCTTTCAAAGAAATGGTGAATGAATCCCTCTAACAACAACAATCATAGATGATACAATAAATTTCCCATATTCTCTAACAAATCTTGATGAGAAATTTTGGATCTTCATCTACACTCCCACATCCTTTCAGTGCCCCAACACCCTTCAAGGTTCAAGTGAATTTTGATATCCCTACACTTGAAGGCAAAATAAATGTTGATGTAGTAGAAAATTGGTTGGATAAATTGTCTTCATATTTTTCTATAAATAAATATCACTAATAAAGAGAATATCACTTTTGCTCTTTTAAAAGAATCATTGCCTAGCAAAAATTGGTGGGAAGTATACAAAAATAGATTTAGTATGGATGATATTGGACTTGATGTGGATCCTACCTAGGATGATTTCATAGAGAATGTAAAGGAAGAATACTACCCCATTAGAGCATATGATGATCTATATATAGAGTGGCAACAACTTTACTAAGGTAAGAAATAATCTGTTCAAGATTACATTAACATTTTTCATTCTCTATCTTTGAGATTGGGCATCTAGGAAAGTGAGAAACATAAGGTTCTCAAATATCATGGTGGAATACAATGGTATATATGGGGGGAGATGGAACTCTTTAATTTTAAAACCCTCGATGAGGCATACAAGTTCATGATGAAGATTGATTAGAAGCATTAAAGAATGAATATGAAGAGTTAGCCTTCAAAATGAAAAAGTGATAAAGAATGTCAAACATGAGGCCAAAATTAGAATCAAAAGGAAGGGAAGACTAGGAAATGGTATGATTATAGTAAATATAAAATTCACTCCAAAGAAAAATGTCAAGCCATCAATTCCCTACTTTTAAGTCACAATCCTCAACATCAACTACTCTACCTCATACACACCGTACAGTCAAAGAGGATGAAGAAGATATTGTATATGTTGAACTCAATGCCATCATTGCTTCATCACAGACCCACAAGGAGAGGCTAGATGATAAGGAAAGGTTGTTTTAATCTAAGTTATGGGTGAAAGGTAAGCCTCTATATTTCATTCTTGAAAGTGGGAGTCAAAATAATTTAATCTTTACTAATGTTGTAAAAATCCTAAATTTATCCATGAAGCCTCACCCAAAGCCATACAATATTGGATGGTTCATTCCAGGGAGAAACCACCATGTCACCCACCAATGTCTTCTCTCATATGCAATAAAGCCTTTCTAAGTTGAAGTCTTATGTGATGTGGTCAATCTAGATGTTTGTAATGTAATCTTTCGTTAACCATTCATGTATGATCAACAAGGAATATATGAATCAAGAACTCAAAGGATCACCCTCACTCTTGGAACATGGTACTATAGGGTACTAGAGGTACCACCTTCTACATTTATCTCCCTTATTAGTACCAAGAAATCATTCTCATGGTGGTCAAGCCGTATAAATCCAAAAGGGTTAATGTTTTAGCCCTGACTACATCAATAACACAACAATATTATCAAAGAGATACCAAGTTGAATAATTTCATGGCCTTCCATCCATAAACTAATGGTAAAATAGAAATGGTGAACAATCAAGCCCTACATAACTCCACAAAGCACAGTCCATTCAAGTATGCATCAGGAATCAAATAAATACACAACTACCACACTTGATGACAAATATTTATGTAATAGGGACCATTACTTCTCAAGGAGGGAGAAATGATTTGAGAAATATTTTAGGTGATAATTTGGGTGATGGTTCTACCCTAATTTGTGGCAGAACTTTTGGGAGCCATAAATTTTGCACCATAGCTCCATTACACTCCCTGTTTGAACCATTGGAAAGCTAAGAATGAGGGGAAAATTGTGAGATGGAATAGATATTTACTCAATGGATTTTTACCCTAAAAACAAAATGAAATTTCCCTAAATTTTAATTTTAGTAGTGTATTCTAAAAATAGTAAGTTTAAAAAAAATAGTAATTCCTCAAATTTTGTATTATTGTGAATCATGGAATTTGAACCATCTAATCTCCCTTAAGATTGGTGACCTTACACATCCTCCTCATACCTTCAAAATATATAGATTAAGATGTAACCCAAAAATGAAATCAGACATCTCTTCTCAGAGATAGGCATATGTTTTGATCTACAAATTTGATCAATAAAACATTTCTTCTTAGAGAAAGCATTATTACAATTATGTTGTTCTTATTTCTTGAATTATCTTTCAACAAAATATTCTAAATTTTGGATTAGTGGTATTAGAGTGGTTTGTATTAAGAGTGTATGATCTAGAGGATAAGGTCAAACTATAGGAATCTTGGTTGGAAAATACAAGATCTAGTAGACTATCTACCTGTTCACTCCAAATGACCCCAAATGGTAGACAACACCGAGACATCCAATCCTTTCTAAGAAATGGTGAATGAATCCCTTAAACAATAATAATCATAGATGCTACAAAAATTTGCCCAAAGTTTCCAATAAATCTTGATGGGAAATTTTGTCTCTTCATCTACACCCCCACATCCTTTCAGTGCCCCAACACCCTTCAAAGTTTAGGTGAATTTTAATATCCCTACATTTGAAAGTAAAATCAATGTTGATGTAGTATAAAATTTGTTGGATTAATTATATTCTTATTTTTCTATAAATAAATTCACTGATAAAAATAAGATCACTTTTGCTCTTTTGAAAGCATCATTGCCTATCAAAAATTAGTGGGAAGTGTACAAGAAGAGATTCAATATGGATGATATTAGCCTTGAGGTAAAACCTACCTAGGATGATTTCATATAAACTATAAAGGAAGAATACTACCCTATTGGAGCATATGATGATCTATATATAGAGTGGCAACAACTTTACTAAGGTAATAAATAATCTATTCAAGATTAAATTAACATTTTTTATTCTCTATCTTTGAGATTGGGCATCTAGGAAAGTGAGAAATACAAGGTGCTCAAATATCGTGGTGGACTACAATGGTATATATGGGGGGAGATGGAACTCTTCAATTTGGAAACCTTTGATGAGCCATACAAGTTCACAGTGAATATTGAGTAGAAGCATGGAAGAATGAATATGAAGAGTCAGCCTTAAAAATGGAAAAGTGACAAAGAAGGTCAAACACGAGGCCAAAATTGGAAGCAAAAGGAAGGGAAGACTAGGAAATGGTGTGATTACCATAAATCTAGAATGCACTCCAAAGGAGAATGTCAAGCCATCAAGTCCTTAATTTTTGAGTCAAAATCCTCAACATCTAATCCTCTACCTCATACACACCCTATAATTGAAGAGGATGAAGAAGAGATTATAGATTCTAAGCCTGATTCCATCATTGCTTCATCACAGACCCATGAGGAGAGGCTAAATGATAAGGAAAGGTTATTTCATTCTAAGTTATGGTTGAAAGGTAAGCTTCTACATTTCATTCTTGATAGTGGAATTCAAAATAATTTAATCTATGCTAATGTTGTGAAAATCCTAAATTTTTCCATGAAGCCTCACCCAAAGACATATAGTATTAGATGGTTGAGTCCAGGGAGAAATCTCCATGTCACCCACCAATGTCTTCTCTCATATGCAATAAAACCTTTTCAAGATGAGGTTTTATGTGATATGGTCAATCTAGATGTTTATGATGTAATATTTGGTCAGCCTTTCATGTATGATTGACATGGTATCTATGAATCAATAAATTTAAGGATTACCCTCAATCTTGGAACACAAAGCTATACGGTACCAAAAGTACCAGCTTATACATCTGTCTCCCTGATTAGTATCAAGAAATTCATTCTCATGGTGGTCAATCCACATAAATCCAAAAGCATTGATGTTGTAGCCCTAACTACATAAACAAAAAAACAATATAATAAAATAGATACCAAGCTAAATAAGTTCATATCCTTCCATCCATAGACTGATGGTCAGATAGAAATGGTGAACAATTGAGCCCTGCACAGCTCCACAAAGCATAGTCCATTCTAAGTATGCATCAGGAATCAAACCAAAATACAAATACCAAATTTGATGAAAAATATTTATGTAATGAGGACCATTACTTATCAAGGAGGGAGGAATGGTCTGAGCAACATTTTAGGTGACAATTTAGGTGATGGTTCTACCCCAATTGGTGGTAGAACTTTTGGGATCCATAACTTTTCCACCATAGCTCTGTTTGACTCCCCATTTGAACTATTGGAAAGTTAATAATGAGGGAAACACATGAGATGGCATGGAGATATTCTCAATGGTTTTTTACCCAAAAAACAAAATGGAAGTGCCCTAAATTTAAATTTTAGTAGTGCAGTATATAATATAGTATATTTCTAAAAAATTGTAATTCCTCAAATTCTATATTGTTGTGAATTGTGGAAGTCAAACCACTTAATCTCCCTTGAGATTGGTGACCTCCCACATCCTCCTCATACCTTAAAAATGTGTATGAATTAATATTTAACCTAAAAAGGAAATCAGACATCTCTTCTTAGAGATAGGCATATGTTTGGATCTACAAATTTGATTAATAAAACATCTCTTCTCAGAGATAACATTAGTACAATTATGTTTTTATTATTTCTTGAATTATGTTTAAACAAAAGCTTTTGAGTTTTAGATCAATCCTCAAGATGCTACCTCTGACCAATCTTAAATAACTCTATAGATTATAGGGGAAATGTCAATCCATTCATTGCTTCATTTCCTAGCTCTCTGATCAGTGTCATCCCTTCCACCGCCTCTTTAAAAAAGATGTTTCTTTCAAGTGGAACGTCAATTTTCAAAAGGACTTTGATTCATTCAAAGAGTACCGACTATCTTCACCTATCCTTACACCTCCTAAGGATGACCAACCTTTCTACCTCTATATCTCTATCACAGACCACTCCCTAGGGGCAATGCTTACCCATCAAGATGAACAACACAAAAAACAATCTATCTATTACATTAGTTATACATTGTTCAAATACAATACTTGGTACACACATACCAAAAAATAATTTTTGGCCTTAGTATTCATGACCACCAAAATTCTTCACGACCTCCTTAACCATGAAACTTTTAGCATAATCACTATTGACCCCCTCAAATACATGCACTCTAAACCATACTAAAACTAGCATATGACTATGTGGCTCATGCTTTTAGTTAAATTTGACCTTGAGTTTCTCCAAAAAAATTGATCAAGTGGTAGGTTATCATTGACTAATTGGTTGAATCACCCCTAATGGATAACTAGCCTCCCCCTCTTACATTTCTAGATGAGTCCATTGTAAGCTTATCTCAAGAAAATTTCACCAATCAAGTAACCTTGTTTTTATATGGTTCCAAATCTTAACATGTTGGAGGAGCCGTATTGTACTTATCCCCATTATTAGTAAACCACTTCCCTTATCTTTTAGACTTGAATTTGAATGCACTAACAATGTGGCTAAATATGAAGCCCTAGTAATAGGTCTCCAAACTACTTTAGCCTTAGGAGTCAAAATAATCAATAAATTTGGTGACTCCTAAATTGTGATTAACCAAGTTATTAGTATTTACTAGTGTAAGAATGAGTTTTTACAGTTGTATAGGAAACTAGTTATAGAACTCCTAGTCTCATTTAAATGTTACCATATTCAAACCACCCCATGATCTACTAATAAATTTGATGATACCATGGCTTCAATTTAATCTTAGATCCCATCATCACCCTTGGAATCCAAATTATCAGTCATTATCCATCACCTAATCGATCCCTCCTACACCAAGATAGACACTCCAACCATCTTTAGTGTAGAGGAGATCCTACCCAACCTTTGGTACTAGAAAACCTTCAACTACCTTCACCTTGGCATAATTCCCTCCAACCTCTCTAGGAATTCCTATCGAGAATTTATTAAGAGTACGTCCCATTATACCATTATGGGAGGAATCCTCTAAAAATGAGGCTTAAATGGCCTCTTATTTTGATGCCTCCATAGTCCAGAAGCCTCTCATGCCATCAAGGAGACACTTGATGGTATCTATGTGGGTAAATTTAGTGGCCTTGTTGTGGCCAGTGCATCCTCTACCTAGGCTATTATTGGCCTACCCTTAACCAAGACTATTGTATTTATGTGAAAAAGTGTATCAAGTGTCAACAACATGCTAATTTACATCATGCACTTAGTAATAGCCTTCACATGTTCACAAATTTTTATCCTTTATCACAATGGGGTCTAGACCTTATTGGTGAAATCAACCCAGACTCTTCATAATGACATCATTCTATCATTACCACAATGGAATATTTTTACTAAATGGGTGGAAGTTATTCCCTTTATCTTGAGGAAAGTTGAAAAGATTATTGAATTCATCACCCATCATATCATCTACCATTTTGGTTTTCCCCATAAGATCATCACTAAAAATGGAAAATATTTCAAAAAAAAACAAGTTTAGGGCCTTTGTGATGTATTTGGTATTAAAATTAGCTTTTCATCACCTTATCAGCCACAATCAAATGGACAAGCTGAAGCCTCTAATAAAAACCTTAACAACATGCTTACCAAAATGGTCATGCTTCAGGTTGATATTAGCACTTACACATCCCCTTATCCCTATGGTCATATCGTACTAGCATCCAAACCCCCACTAGTGCTACACCATTTTCTCTCATCTTTGAGCTGAAGTTGTCTTTCCCCTTGAAATACAAATACCTTCTCTTTGCATATCTTTGTGTGACCTCATTCAAAAGATGATTACTATCAAGAATGTTTAGCCCAACTTGAGCTACTTGATGAAAATCTTTTAGCCACCCTTTCCCATCTTCATGTCTACCAAGAATGAATCAAATGAGACTATAAAAAAATCTTGAAAGTCCAAGAATTCAACATTAGAGATCTTGTCCTCAAGGAAAACCAACATGTCACTAATATGGAGAAAATAAAAAGGGGAAAATTTGCCTTCAATTGGCTTAGACCCTACATCATAACCCATAAGTATGAATTAGGGGCTTATCATTTGTCCTCTCTTGAAGGAAAACTAGAACCTGAGCAATTAAATGCTTCACATCTATGTCCCTTTTATTATTAGATATGGATCACAATAATAATTTGTCTAACTTAAGCTCATCCCTTATAACCACATTCATTTCCCTCGTTTTTTTAGGAACACCTGACTAAAACTAAATCATGTGATTATCCATCACAACTATATCGTAATCTTGAACTATGGATACCATGTCTCTATCCATGGCATGATTTTCATAGTACTTCCCATATATTTAAGATCAATTCCTATGCTCATTATTACCTATACCTCCTCTTCACCTATTGGGACCCCATGCTAGCTTAGTTTTACCTTTATAAAGGTAATCCATTAAGCATGTATGAATAGTTCTATGTCAATAAAAATCAAATAAAAGCTAAAAGTAATATCAAATGACAAAAACAAACTATGGGTCATCTTTAACATCCATAGATTGCTCCCTTGAAGGACAACTATTGAAAACTCATTCTAAAATTTCAAAACATAAGGTGGATTGCTCCCTTGAAGGGCAGTTATCAAAAGAATTTGAGCTAACCATATAAACCTAGACCACTCCCTTAAAGGATGGATGAATAAATCATTAGTCAAAGCTAGAAATTTCTTGGAAGCTTCCCACATCAATCAACTTTCCTGACCCTCAAGAAAAAGTCAAAATCAATTAAAAGAGTAAAAGCAGTATTTTTTTTAAATTTGCAATCGGCTCTCCTAAACAATAATAAAATTGATAAAACCATGATCAGCTCTCCTTTGTAGACTTCCCGTATAGATCAATCTACACTTTATATATAAACATAGACTTGTTTATACCACCTCTTTAGACACCTACAAAAAAGGCACATTAATCTCACTAACAGTTCTAGTTTCACCCATTTCTCCCTCCACATATCATATGCATAGGACTATGAGATCACTTGAAACAATGTTATCATGATCCCTATCTATCAACCTAGGCATGCTAATGTGAAACATTTGAAAGTCTTATTTTCACTGATCCAATCCAACTTTGGGTTTCATGTCCATCTTTGCTAATGAAAAAACATCATGTTCTTTTTCATATCTTTTATTAGTCTATGTAAGGATATAAACATGAACAAAAAAAATCATACCAAAAGAATGAACATCATGAACTATGTCAACAAGAAACATCATCTATCCACCAATGAGCCAAGCATAATGTAAATGTGTAATAGTAAATACTCTGTAGCACTACCCTTTGAGAAATAACTACATTTGACCTAAAGTTGTTATGGGATGTTGAATCCCCTTCACTATATAGGTATTATCTACTTTCCTAGTACATGTGGAGTCATCTCAACCATACCCCAACCCACCCATTTTCCTACGTCTACCTTGATGATGACCATATTACCCAAACTATGTGTATGTATTATGATGACTTTGCCTATGTCATTTTGATTGTATTGGTCGACCTTGCCAGGCTACCTATTTATATTGCAACACTTAGTGTAATAACCAAATCATTTTTGTTTTCATGAGAGAACTTATTACCTTAGATACTTATCTTATATTGACCCACTTTGTGTTTTTATGGGAGTACTTCCTACCTTGGATACCCAATATAACACTAAATTCACCTTAGAGACTAATAGGTGTATCCCACTACCATGCCTACATTAATCACATGATATATTGGTCACTTATCTTCTTCACACCAACCTTATTATTTATTAACATTGGAAAATTTAGTCTTTGCATGATCTACCCTATCACACTTAGTCATTTTCTATTTGTAGGTTATGTATCTCACCCTACTACCTACCACTTATCAAACCTCAACCTAATTTCATTTAACCTCATCACATCCTTATTTGAGGGGGAATACCTCCTCCTAACTTGGGGTAATATTTACCTTACCCAAATTTTATTTTTGTTTTGTGGCTTGTCAATTCAAGCCACACAATAAAAAGGGGTAAAATGTAGACATTAGAATTTTGCACATGCATTTCCAAGTGTCATGACCCCCAGTAGACCCCACAAATTTTTTTTCCTTACCTAGGCCTATTTTCATCAATTTAGCTTTACTAGGCTTAAACATGGCCCTTTAGGCTATTTTGATGTTCAGCCTTGACTATCGATGATTAGGCTAATCATTGACAACCAACCCAACCATTGATGGTTAGGCTCAACCACCTAACCTTCTATGTAAACACCATGTAAAATGATAGCTACCTTTTGTAAATATAATTCATCAAAATATCCTTGCAAGGCATTACATGGATGAAATATATTTAGAATCCCTAGTTACACTCCCTCTTAAACATTTGGCCCTTACCTATAAGAAGGAGAGATCTATAAGAGAAAAAGGATCTATAATTATTATTAGGACCTTAGGTAATTAGAGTTTTCTTTTTTAGGTCAACCAATATCATCCATGTTATCAAGAGATTTAGTTAAGATTCAAATTTCCATCCCCTTTTAACCAAAATTCTAGGCACCGTTACTCTACTAAAATCAAGCCAGATCCTACCTACATGCCAACTATGTCAACTACTCATCCAACCCACTTCTGGTAAGACAAGCCCTTATTTATTACTATTCATGTGCTTTATTTCCATTTTGTAATTAATTTATACTTTACCCAACCCCTAAAATTAATCTATGAATCCCATTAATATGTTGCTGATCAAACCTAGTTTTGGACATAGTCTACCATTGATGGTCAGTATAATTGCCAATGGTCAAGCCTAACTACCAATGGTCACCCCACTATTGATAGTCACCTATGGAATAAAAAGATAGTAAGCTAATTTCACATCCTTTTCCTAACCCAATTCACTTTTCTATGTTTGTAACCACTCACAAGCCCCTTTCAGATTTCTTGAATCACATCTTGACCCATTAGCACTAGCACTAATTAGTTTATCACTAATTTGATCATTTGATCATATCTTTTTATCACGTAAATCTTGTTATCAGTTTCAATACTTTTTTATCATTGATACAAGTAATTTATTTTTGTTTTTTTAACTTAATTGTTTTAAAATGGTGGATTGACAACCCCTAAGGAAGATCTCGCTTTTGGGATCTATCTAGCGCTAGGCAATTGACCAAGCTACTTATCTAGCCCATAGATTTATCTTAGTTATTTCTTACATGTAGGTCATCCTCCCAAGCCAAAGAGGATCTCTTCAAAATATTTTGATTCAATTCATGCACACTTTTCATTAGGTATTCATACTACAACTCATTTTTCCAATTTTACTACCTTCTTATGAATAATAGAAAAATTTGAGTGAAACACCTAATCTTGAACCTTGTTCACATTGATATCCATTAAAATACAAAAACCACATTAACAAAAATTTTATTTTGGTTGATCTAATTATTCCTTTCTAGTTTAGTACTCAAATTCTAGACATATAAATCCATGGAGGCAAATTTTACTTATTCGATGATTAGATTATATTCTATAATCATCATCTACATGCGTGGATCTCTATTAATCCTTATATTTTTCCCACTCCTCTCCATGGTATCCACATATGGTAGAAGTCTATTACCATATAAACATTAAGATATTTGGACCAATCTATACTCAACAACATGACATATGCCTCTGGGATTATAACCAATTATATTTCTATGAATTGTTGCATTCTTAGTTTAGCCTACTATTGCATATGAATATTCAACAATTTTATTACAAACCTAACATCAGGATTATCTAAATAGACTACTACCTTATCTGATTTTACATGGACCAATCATCATTTATTGTAAATCTCTAAGGCATGAAATTTGTTAAGGTGCCAAAATAAACTAGGCAATTATGCAGATTTCTTTCCAAAGATTTAGACCATGAATAATAAGGGTAGAACCTTAGTTTTGGCCTTGTGTATGATAATGTTGGTTATCAACTTTGATTATTTATTTGGATTGAGTGATCTTGTTTGTAAGAGAATTAAGGAGTAAATCCCTTTGTTAATTAAGTTATGCCAATTTTTGGAGGGTTAGATTAGATTTTATCCTTTTCATATACTTAACTATGTTGTATTTGGTCTTAATATTGGTAGGATGACTATTGCCTATCTTTGGTGGGGGAAGATCATTCCTATATTTTAGATTAGGAGGCATAAAAATGTTTTTGGGTGGTGTTGAGGTTGTAAAGGGATAATGGGCCCTATTATTAAGGGTATAATTCCCCCTCTAGAACAACTAAAAATATTACATATCATTGGTATTCTACTCAAGTTTATTGTCTATTTCACTAGGAAAGTTTAGGGTTTCCAAATCCATAGCTCTATTGGGTGATTTATATGAACTAGGAACATTAGGGTGACCCAAGATATTTTGGTTATTTATAATAACCTCATATTCATCAATATCCTTTTTTATCATTTCAAAGGCATCACAAAACTCAACACAATCATTTTTCTCATGTTGGGTTATGTTATGCACATGATACCAATTATGTAGGGTGATCTCCATGATGTTGATTTTAGACATTATATTAGATGGAGACTTAACTTTCTCGTATTACCTATTATTAGGTCTATAACTAATTTGATAACTGAAATTTGAGGAAGAATTTATAATTCTTGAACTACCCACTTATTTTTGAAAACTAAGGAAATCATAAATCAACCTCCAAACCATCCTTTAGATTGTATCTAGCTCAGGCTTTATTGACTATTAATTATAATGTTTCATGTTATTAGTCATGATTATTATTATATATTGGTTATAAGCTCATGGTATAGCCTCATTACTAGTAGAAATTATAAATCCAATACTCTAATTTGAAGTAACATGGAGTAGAGGAAGTTGATTCATGATTGGGAGAGGCTTTAACATTGAAAACCTATGATTTATAAGTGGGATTGGGTTCAATGATAATGTGTTTGGGATGATGATGGGAGTAGGGGATAATATTTATCCTTGTGGATTTATCTACTCATCTAATTTTATTTTCTCTACATAGGTGTGGGGCAGATCCATGATAGTTGGATCCCTCCTCAAAAACATGGTTGTCCATGGTTCCAAGGCATTATTAAACATTTCTAATGCCAAATAATCATTTAGTATATAAAAGGTTATCATCTTACTATACATATTTTAAAATCATCATTAAAATTACTTAAAGATTTTCTGATATCCCTTCGCATACAATTAAATTATCGGTATAAAACTCTAGGGTCTACCACTTTGACCAAACTAGACTAATAAAATGCTATTTAATTGATTCCATCTTATAATTAAATATTTAATAAATTTAAGGAAATAATCATAGGTCACTTCAATAAAGGTGAAATTAAATATCCTATAGGCTACATATACATGCTCAACATTATGTAACCTAAAGTTAATTTTATAGGACATGACATACTCTTCAACAATCTTCCCAATAACTGGGGTGAACCTTAGAACAACCTCTTAGGTTTCTTAGGTAGATCATGCAAATATAATGGAACATTTATTTTATACCCTACTAACCAATCCATGGGTTCAACAATGGGTGGGCATCTCTTCTAGGTAGGTTAAGAGAACGAACTGGTAGGGTGGCTAAGAGTCTTGGTCTCCATCTAGTAGTTTTTACTTTAATAATTAATTGTAATGGGAATATAATCAATCTACCTATGATTTCCTAGGATATAAGATTCACTCAATAGGATCTAAATTATTTAAGATATCAAACATAAATTATATATATTTAGACCAATAACCTTAATCCAATAAAACATGAAATATAGAGAATTTATAAACTGATAGTAGATAATAAATGAGAACAACACAAAGTATCTAGAATTTCAAACTAGATATAAGGTATGTCCCTCCTTCTAATGACATTTTTTATTAGTCCATAAGGCAAATAATAGAAATTAGGAGAATCAAAAGAATAAAGAGATGAGTCTTAGTTAATAAAATAACTCCTTCATGTTATCCTAGTGCTAGTTTATGTTGGTCTCAATTTTTTACCCACATCAGATATAGTTATTGGACTAAATGATTTGATGGGACAAAGGGAGAAAAAAAAACATGGGACATAATGTCCCCTCATTTTTAATATTTAGCTAGTTAAATCCAAATGCTAAGAATTTTCCAATCATTTATCTAGGTGAGCAATGACAATTAATAATTGAAAGTTCAATCCACTTCATATTATTGGATAAATCTTACTAATGTTTAATTAAGTCCTCGACTTCTTCATTCACATGGATATCAAACTATAATATAATAAGAAGAATATTCATCACAAAAAATAATAAAATAAGAGATAAATATTATGGTAGGAAAGTAATTGGTTGCTTGACTAAAATAATATTGTTAATGATGAAAATCAAAATTATCTCTGATCACAATTATACTATTGTGTACCAAGTCTAGTTGCAACACAAACTAGAGCAACTCAATGGGTAGGGTTTTGAGGAATTAACTAGTTATATTAATTTGAAATTATATTAACTAAAATAATATTAAATGCCTGTAAATAGTATACATAATGGCTTGACACAAATTTGAGTTAAATATAATGGAAATTTAGAACCAATCAAACTAGCTATTGCACAATCTAACTACATATTCATTAGTAAACAAGCATGAAAATATCTTTTTTGACATTAATAAATTATTTTAAATCAATAAATTAAGGGAATTAATAAATAAAAACATGAATTTTAAACCATATTGGTATTTTTTTTGTTTTATTACAAAAGCATTTAAGTGTGTTCTCTAGGTAGACAATCGCAAGGCAAAACAAAACAAGAAAAATAGAGGACTGGGCCTATCATAATTTATACTAAATTTTGGTTTATAACATCCCCACCATTGAGAAAAGAATTTAGACTACCTTATATGTAAAATATATTGATACTTGTATCTAAATAGAACAAGGTTCCCATCCCTAGCCAAGATTGCCACACTAAGCCTACTACAATTTCTTTCAAATAGAATATTCCCTCCATTTTTAAAGGAAATCCAAATTCCATTTAATATTTTCTCCATATTTATGAAAAATATATAACCAAATTATATCTTCACTTCTCCATTTTGGTACAATTATTTTGAATGGTTATTCTATTCAGCTCACCTAGGAGAATATTTGGGTTAAGAAGCTATTAGTTTGCTCCACATACCCCCTTTGACTAGTAATATCTCTCCAAGATCCAAATAAATTTATTAATGCATTATTTTCCTTAATTAAATTCATTATAACATTTTTATAGGCTATAAAATTTAATCATGTGAATATTATGATGGCTTAACTAGTTGATGTGGTTCATATTCATCTTCTTTTATGTCCTTGGGCTCTCTTTTCCACTTAACACTCACCCACAGTCTCCTGAACATGTTTCTTAGACAAGGTATTTCTTCTTATCTTAAAATTAATTTTCATTTTCAAGACATTGGATTTTCATGCTAGGTCCAAATTTACCACTTGGAAACTTATCATGCCCCCAGGCTTTATCTTGATATTTACCTATCATCATCATGGACATGTGGTTCCATCTCATCTTCCTAGGCTCTTCATGATTTGGGATAATTATTCCAATGCCCCAAGCTCTTAGGCTCCCATGAGGGTACCATTTGGTGTATTATTAGTGCCTCAAGGCTATGGGACTTTGGGCTAATGTTGTAATCAATTTAAGCTCTAAGATTCTAAGAAGGTATCATGTGGAATCTTCTTAGAGCCTCAGGGCCATGGGCCTTTGTTAATGCGTTTAGTCCTCTAAGAATCTAAGGTTTTGATATTATTAGATCTTGAGATGGTGACACATGGTGTCATCTTGGGGCCTTATGAATTTTATAAATACATAGCCATTTTTCAAAAAATATTTGACTCCAAAGTCATGCATCAATGAGATTTCAACATGTGGAAAGATCTAGGGGACCTCAAGAAATATTTAAAACATGTAGAAAAGATAAGGAAAAAAAATAACTAAGGCAAATTGAGGCATTATTAAGTTAGATAAAAAATGAGAAAATCCACCAAGTTGTAAATAAAAGCCAATTTTTGAGTTTGGATACTCAATATAATTCATCATTTTGCAATGATCAATGCATATCATTTTCAAAACTTGAATAATTTTTGAATATCTAAATATAAAATGGAATGTTGACCAAGTCTTTATAAAGGGAAATTATAAAGACTTGGTCATTTTTAGTTGAAATAAAAAAAAAATAAGTATAATGGACTAGGTATATTAGGCATGGAGCTTTTGACTTTCAAAAGACTATAATTCAAACATGGTTGAGATTTAGAAGCATTCAAAAGGAAGAACTTCACATCCAAAAACCTAAAAATGAAAGACCAAACTAGAAAAAGAGGGTACTTATTTGAAATTTGAGAATGGGTAATGTTGGACCCAATATTTAGTTTTAAAAAATTAAAAATTAGGGATAAAGATATTTAGTAGGACCAAGGAAAGAAATATCTACCTTTAGAAATCTATATTAGATAGGATGATATTATTGATTAGGGAAAATTTAAAATTTTGGTTGATACTATAGGTTATGGCCAATATAATTTGAATTTTTTTTGATACCATGTGATATGTCTATTGCAATAGGAAAATAATATGATGATTGATAATATAGTGTATGCTCAATATCATTGAAGAATTATGTATCACCAGTTAAGTTGAGTGTTGGCTGATACAATATATAATTTTGATCTTGGAAGATATCATATGATATGGTTAATACCATTGAATAATTATCCATGTATAATATATTTTATTTCTAATCAATACAATATATAATGTCAAACATGGTTGATATTGTAGGGTATGGTTGATGTAGTATAATTTTAATGCTAATTAATACTATATGGTATGGTTGAGGTAGTAGAAAAGAGTTTTCATCAATAATATAGGGTATGTTTGATGTATTATAAAAGATAATTATGACTTATAAATTATAAAGGATAAGTGTGATTGATACAATATAGTAGTGTCTAGTATAGTATAAAATTCAAACATGTTGATATGTTATAAATTATAGGTGGCTAATGTAGTATAAAATTAGGAAAATGACTAATATAGTATAATGTAGGGACCATTTTGATTTTTTAAATATTTTTGGATAAAAATATGATTGGGTTTTTTTGTTTGATATTTTTTACATGTGAAGACAATTTTGGAGGAGTGTCAATGTAAACTAGTTGCTATATTTCTAGAGATATTATTGGTAATAGATAGAGCACATCTGAAAATTCTCAATTTTTTTGGAATTATGGATACGTGCCATTTTAATTTGAGTGTAGATATCACTAAAATATTTTTAGGGTGATGGGAAAGGATAATGACACCTTCAAATAGATGGTATAATGGGATACCATATAGGTGGAATTCACCCTACAGGATGTCCATGCCATACTAGGGTTGATTATTAGAGGTAATTTCATGTTATACAATACTAAAAATTTGGTGGATGAGAGATGGGATCTATCCTAATGGTTTATTATATTTGATTAGTATGATGATGATAAGTTCATGGTATGAAATTTTTATGTATATGTGTTAGTAATTTTGAATATTCATATGGACCTTATCAGACTTTAAATATGTGTGTATTATGTTATAAGTCATATGAGGATGTGTCAATGTATATTATAGTTATGTGGTAATAAACACTATAACATATAAATTTATATGATAAAGGAGATACAACATGAGTGCATACCTTAAGCAATTTATATATTGTACTAAGTCAGTACTAATAGACTCTAGGTCTTGTGATTATTTCTTTTTTTCTAAATATAAAAGATGTTCCCCATATACAAACATGTGGGGTTACCTAATGTGGCATATTATCATCTTTATAGGGGTAAGAGATGAGGGTAGGGTCATATGGTGCATTAAATTTATCTTGTGCCTTCATTAGATACCATTAGGATGTTTCAAATATTATATATCCCATAAGGGGCATAATAGATGACTGCCCATCTTGGCCAACTAAAGTGGAGGTTAGCGTATAAACTAGGATCACATGGAAACTATTCATAGTTGTTTGAGACACATATAATTATTCTTGGTTGGTTAAGCCATAACCAATCTAAGGTGTTCCTAAACAATTTAGATTACCATAGTTAATTTTACCTTTGGTTATCTTGATGTATTGGTCAAGGCATGCTAGGGATCTATAAGGAATAAGAATATGAGTCATGTTAGATGAAGTACCAATAATAAGAACCTATTAGCCTATGATAAATAAGTGATTATGATGGAATAAATTAACACCATGATGAGGGAATGATAGAGGTGTTGAAGTACTAAATGCATCTTAGAGATAGGTGGACCCCAAGGTATATCCAAAGGTTAGTTGGGCCATATATGGTTAGATGTAGTGATCAACTTGATATGTTATGGTAGTAAACTAGAGGAGATGAAGAGGATTCAAACCATATTAGATCCATATGATTTGATTCATGATATATGAGATATCTAATGGGTATATCTTATAGGTAGAGATATACATGCTAGGTACTAATGATATGTACACTATAGATATGGATATTTACATGAGATATGATATCAAATCTATTTTTATTTTTTATATATAGTGGTGGAGGTTGAACTTTGGAATATGATAGTGGATATAACACATCATGAGATATTGGATGTCATGTTACATGATCAGGACACCAATGGGAATCCAAATCCTATACTACCCTAAGCTAGGCCTCATGATAGTTTGTTTAGATTAGTTGGAGTAGTTTCTAAAGATATTTAACATTGATATTAGGTTGTATCTCAGGTAATAAAACTAGTAGGTGGGGGAGGAGATGCAATGATAACATGGTAGGTACTAAACATATAACAATTTTTACACATGGTGGTTATATAATAAGTGGTAAATTTGAAGGATTAGGTGGCCCATCTATAGGGGCAGGTCTAAGGCATGCAATATTAGACTTGATCTATATGGATGAGTATTCAGATTGCTTGTTCAAGGGCATCCGTGGTGAGTATGGTACCTCACCACTGAGGACAAGAAGGTGATCCATAGGCTTAGAGAGCCTATATTTTATACTTTGATGTATTATGATGTAGAAAACTGAGAGAGACTAATGCATACACACATACATATGTGTGTGTATATATATATGGGCATTTGTTATCTACATGTGTAAAAATGATATGTGTTATTTAATTTATAACATATACTATGGTTTTAATATCATTATATGAGAAAAAAATTGTTATATATATTTTATTATTTTCTATAAAATGTGAGAAAATGCATGGTCAAAAAGAATAAATTCTAAGTAATAAATATGATATCTTAATAAGATAGAAAAATCAAATAACAAAGATATATAAAATAAATGTAATGCATACCAAATGTAAATAAGATGTATATCTTAAGGCAAAACATAAGATATGTAAAACATTGTAATAAATTTATAAATCACATAAAAATGTAAGACAAATCTAATTAGAAGATGAAAAAAATAATTTTGAAAAGAGATACCCAATATAATAAAATGCAAAAGATAATTAAACATGGAGATGTGATAAAATGTCTAGAAATATCATCCAATGTAAGACAAGTAAAGTTAACTTAAATCAAACATAAGGTAAATCAAATAAAAATGATAGTAATTTACATCCAACATAAGATAGGAAAAGAATCAAATAGAACAAGTACATGCATTGAAATAGGAAAAAGACATCAATGTGTAGAAACTCAAAATCAATTATTGTACTAAAGTAAGATTTAGGAGAACACAACCTTATATAGACATAAATATGATGGTGAAGATGTTGTGGATTTAAATGGTGATAGGTGTTTTTTTGGAAGGTTTAGTTATATTTTCCAAGGTCTTAAAATGCAATTCAATAACTAAAAATCTAAGGGGCACTAAAAGTGAAAGCTTAAAGTCAAATATGAATAAAATAAATGGAAAATGGGAATGTAAACAATAAGTTAATGATCATCTAAAATACACACACACACACACACACACACACACACACACACACACACACACACACACACACACACACACACACACACACATTGACATAGACACACACACACACTCACACACACACACATTTATGCACACAAACAACACTTGAATAAAGTTTCTTGTCACCACTAAGTATCTCATACATCACCCTTTTAGTTTCTTGCACCCTTGATATATCATCATATATTTTTATATATATATATATATATATATATATATATATATATATATATATATATATATCAAGGGGATATCTAAAAATATATGATGAGATATAAGGGTGCAAGAAACCAAAAGGGTGATGTATAAATCCTTATTAGAGACAAGATACTCTATTCAAGTGGGAAAGGCCTATAATTGTTGAAATCAATGATCTAGAGAACCCCAAATAATAAGTGTAAGCTTGGTATAACAAGTTAATTATATAGATAATCCCATGAAGGTTATATTTATACAAAACCAAAGTATCTTGCCTTCACATAATATTTTCCTCACTCCTTTAATATCCTTACAAAGTTATCAATCTACTATGAAGAATGGGTACTTATGTGAGAAACTAGGTGACACTATAGTGTAGCATAGGTAAGTATTGATGAAATAAGACCTCCTACCCTATTCTAGTGGCCTAATACACACTAATGGACCTTGGATATATATTGAGGCCAATTTTTGAGTTTGATATTCATCCAAAATATGAGATGTGCCAAAAATATTGTCTTTTTGTGTGATTTGACTTTTAAGATATATTTACATTTTACCATTTCCTTTCATTACTATTTGGATTTTTCTAATTTAATCTATACACCTCCTTATTTTTGGGATATGATTAGGTGTAATATTTAGAGGTGACTTATTTAGATAAAGGGGAAATTTAACAAATTCGAGATGAATTATATATAGACATTATTAAAGGTATCAATACTTAGCTACAAAATATGTGATAGTCCTATGGAAGAAACAAGACCACCTAGGATTAGAAGGTCAAGGTGATTAACTATCCATGGTAGGATTTAGGATTATCATGCTCAGTAATTGACACTAAGAGACCATATTGACCCCAAAAAATCATTTAGAAAGATATGTGACCTTTTTACACCCTACAGAGCCATCCTACACCCTACTTGACCTTCTCATACCACACCATACCTTCTCAAAATTTGTTGAGATCCTGTAGGTATTGGCACTATCTAGGCCACCCATTCACCTACTGATTCCATAGCCTAGGATGTAAATTACCTAGAATATACATATTTCACTCAAAGCCATTGTAAAATAGATATAAACTAATACTTTTTAGTGAGTTTGACATTTGGAAGCCCTATATCAGTTATACAATTAGTTTATAACCCTCTGATCTTTTTATTCTACTTTAATTTATCTTCCCTCTTGACAAAAAATCATACGTTCACTTATTATTTGGACTCAATTCACCATTTTGTGCCATAGTTTCTCATGCCTTCATTGTTAATTGCTCTCATGATATATCAATTGGAATTACACATGATTTATGCACTTAGATTAGATCTCACACTTCTTTTTTTCTCCTACATAAATTTATCTCCTATATTTATATCATTATATTAGATAGAGATCTTGTTTCACCTCAGTATTCCTCTGATTAGGATCATACTTGGAATTTTGGTTGGTAGTTTCTTGCATTATTATTGAGCATGATCTGAGGGAACCTTGCTTACAAGGTGAAATAATTATTGTAGATTAGTGTAATATTATTGGTAGTGTTAAATATTATATGAAATCATTTTTTTGGCCTAATTAGTGCTATGGTCTAGGTCATCTATTTGCCTATTGATTCCATAGTCTAGGTTATAACTTTCCTAGAATAGACCTGTCTGAGTTTAATTCATTGAAAAATAGATAAAAACAACTATTTTTAGTGATTTTCACCCTTGTAAACCCTATATTAGTTTTAAACCTAGTTCACAACCCTCCACTCAACTTCTACTCTAATTTATCCTCCCTCTTGAGATAAATTCATACTTTCATTTGATATTTAGACTAGATTCACCATTTTTATCCATAATTATGCATGCCTTCATTGTTTCTTGATCTCATGTTAGATTAGTTAGAATTAAATTTGATTTGTGCACTTGGAGTATCTTACACACCTCTTTATTTCTCCTAACTCACTCTCTCTTCTATATTTATAGCATTATATTGGGTAGATCTCTTCCTGCATCTTAGTCTTCCTCTAGCCAAGATAAAACTTGGACTCTTGGTTGGTAGTTTCTTACATTATTGTTGAACATGATATAATGGCACCTTGATTTTAAGTTGAAATCATTATTTTAGTTTAGTTTATTTTTATTATGAGGGCTATAAATTATGTTCTATGGATAACATCATTTAAAATAAACATTTAAAATATATTTTGAAAAGCTTATGTATTTCCATTTGAAAATGTATTTCATTTGAAATCATATTTCATACCCTAGGGTTACATGTTTCTAAATCATTATTTATTCTTGAGATTACTTATTTAGATATCATTGTGACTAATCTTGACCTAGAACTAGCTTCATGAGCCTAACTTCAATGAAATAATCTTTAAGTTTTGAGAGCCAACATCCTCTTCTTTCTCCAAGTTTGTTCTACCCCAACATCATTTTTATAGAAGGATCCAAAACCATAGCAAAAACTTTATTCCTGAAGATATAATATCTAAATTTCTTTATTGTATTTACTAGTACATAAGCTTGCTTCTCTAAAACAAGTTACTTTAATTTAACTTACTTAAAATTATTATCATGGAAGCTATGGGATTCTCTCTATATTCTAGTTTCTAACTAAGGATGGTAGCAATGGTATGATTGGATGCAAATGAATACAAGTATAAATCTTTTGTGTAATTTGGGATATCCAAAATGGTGGCCTACATTAAATAATAATTAATTTATAGAAAGGATTTATTTAAGGTAGGTGTCCACTCAACTTTATCTCCCTAGTTTAACATGGCATTCAAGGGTTTAGTTATATCAAAAAAACCTTAAATGAATTTATATATGAAATTAATTTTACCAAAAAATAAAAAAGATTTTAGATCCTTATTATTTGTTAATTGAATTATATAAATGGCATTGGATCTATTAGGTTCAATTTACATACACTATTTAGTAATTATGTGACCAAAGAGCTTTCCTTCAATTGTATAGAAAATACATTTCTTTGGATTAAGTGAAATACCAAACTTGTTGTAACATTAAAATATATTATACAAGTGTATTAAATGGTTTGATCTACAATTATAAAAAAATATTAAGTCATCCATATACACAAAAATTCATTTACCAATCAATACTTAAAATGCTATTTCCATGGCTCTTTGAAAAGTGGTGCCAGAATGATTAAAACAAAGGGAATTTTCTTGTAAGAAAACATGCCCTACTTTATGGCAAAGGATTTCTTAGATCAGTCTTATTTTTCAACTAAAACTTGATTGTAGCCTGAGAACCTATCTAGGAAATACATCATCTTATATCCACTTACCTTTTTAATGAATTCATATTGGGATGGTAGTGGATAATTATCTTTTTCTAAAGATTGATTTAAATTCCTAAAATCAATGTAGGGATGAATTTATCCATTTTTATTTATGATTGACACTATATTATCTACCCAAGTTGAATGTCTCATAGGAAATATTATACCAAATAACAATAGTTTCTAAAGTTACTTCAATATGAGTAGCTTATGAACACAATTAACTAGTTTTTATCATTATCTAAAAAGTTTCTTATCAAGTTTTAATGGAATATTATCCATCATGAGGTTGGAAATAAATAAATTAAGGTTTATATAAGTCTAAGTAATGATGTCTTGGTAACATATTAACATACTCTATAAACTCCACATTTCCTCATTACTACATTCTAGCCCTATAGTGATATTTTCAGTCTAATCAGGCATCCCCATGTTAATAACTCATGAACTTTGATTGGGGTGAATAGATCTTTCAAATATAGTTGTAGGCCTTTCTAAGCCAAATAACCACTCCATTGATATCATTGCATTTGTAATTTTATTATCCTTAAGGTTCATAACTACATCAACATCACAATATTCTTCATTCATATCACTCCTCTCATCCTTATCAACCACCTACAAGTCAAAAGCATTAGAATTATAAAGGAAATCGAAAATATTGTATGTCATCATCGAAAACTTGAAATTTATTCAAATTATTAGGTACAGATGGACATGAAATCAATTAGATAGAATTTTTTTGTAGATCCATGTTCTCCAAAGGTGTAAGGTTAGCAATAGAAATAACCATTGAGTCTGTCATGGCATTATTAGTTTTAGGAATGGAAAAAATGGTAAATATATTGAAGGATTCCATTAAATCCTAATATCAATGTTTATACTTATTCAAATGAGAAAGCTTACATTGGAAATTATTCCTTGATTGATGACTAATTCAAAATCACCAGAAACCTTTAATTGACAAACATCATACCTAGTTGTAAATTATAGGCCCAAGATTAATGTCTTGTATTATAATATGTTATTAGTATAATGGAATTGTAATCTATATGAAGCTACATGTTTTTTACAAAATGGATCAATATTTACAATAACTACTCCTGAACCTTGTTTAGATTGATCTCCACCAAAATACAAAGAAAACATAACTAAATGTTTATTCTAGTCAATTTACTTCTTCCTTGCTAGTTTGATAGTCAAATTATAGACACATAAATGCATGGAGGCAAGATTAACTTATTCATTGACTACATTTTATTCTATACTCATCAACTGCATGCATGGATCTTTATCAATACTTATATGATTTTCCACTTCTCTCCATCATGACCACATATGAGAGAAGTCTAATGCCATATAACCATTAAGATATTTGGACCCATCTCTATTCAAAAACATACCATATGCCTCTAGGATTTAAATCACTTGTATTTATATGAAGTATTTCATTCTTGGTTTATCTTGTAATTATATATGAACAATCAAAATTTTCCTTACAACCCTAACTTTAGACTTATCTAATTGGACCACCACCTTATCTAATTTTACATGGACTAATCTAATTTTCTTGAAAATTTATATGAGCATGACATTTTTTGAGGTGCCTAAATCAACCAATAAATTGTGCAAATTCTTACCAAAGATTTAGACCATGAGTAATAAGGGTGGAACCTTAGTTTTGACCTTGTTTATCACAATGTTGGTATTGGTCATGACTTTTTTATTTTTGGGTTAAGTGATCTTATTTGTAAGAGAATTAAGGAGTAAATCCCTCCAATAAATAAATTGTACTAATTCATGGTGAGTTAAAATGTATTTTATCAATTTCATATCCTTGACTATGTTGTAACTAGTCTTACTAGTGGTAGGCTAACTATCACCTGACTTTGGTAGGGGTAGATTATTCATAGATTTTGGTTGAGGAAGCATAAAAATGTTTTTGGGTGGTGTTAATGTTGTCAAGGTATAGTTTTACCTTATATTAAGGGAATAATTCCCCCTATGAAATAACTAAATATCCTAAATATCATTAGTATTCTCCTCAAGTTTATTGTCTCCTTTACTAGGAAAGTCTAGGGTCTCCAAAACCATTGATGTGTTGGGTGATTTATATGAACTAGGAACATCAGGGTGACTTGAGGTACTCTGGTTATTTATAACAATCACATATTCATCAATATCTTTTTGAAACATTTCAAAGGCATTAAAAATTCAACACATGTTGGGTTGTGTTATGCACATGACATTAGTTGTGTAGGGTGATTACATGATGTTGATTTTAGGCATTTTATTTGATGGAGACTCAAATTTCTTGCCTTGCCTATTATTGGGTCTATAAATATGTTTATAAGTGCAATTTAGGGAAAATTTTATAATGCTTGAACTACCCACTTGTTTTTGAAAACTAAGGAAATCATAGTTCAACATATGGACCATTCTTTGTATTACATGTATCTCAAGCTTAGATGACTCTTTATTTGAAGTTTTCATGTTATTAGTTGTGATTAGGACTATAGCTTAGTTATAATCCCATGGTATAACATCATTACCAGTAGAATTTATAAATCCCAAACTTTGATTTGGATTATCATAGAGAAAAGGAATTTGATTAATGATTGGGAGAGGCTATACTATTGAAACATTATGATTTATAGGTGTGATTGGTTTCAATACTGACATGTTTGGGAGGATGATGGGAATAGGGAAAAATATGTGCCCTTATAGATTGAGCTACTTTTCCACTTTTATTACCTATGCATAGGTGAGGGGTAGATCTATGATATTTGGATCCCTCCTCAAGAACATGGTTGTCCATGGGTCTAAGAATTTATTAAACATTTACAATGATAACTAATCATGTAGTCTATATAAGGTTGACATCCTAATACACATATTCTAAAAGTGGGCATTAAAATCTTATCTATGTTTATTGGGATCCCTTCTCATGCAAGAAATCTATTGGTATAGAAATTTGGGATCTATCACCTAACCAAACTAGGATAATACCATGTTACTCAATTAATTCCAACTTCTAATTAAATATTTGATAAATTTAAGGAACTAGTCATAGGTTTCATGATTCAAGGTGAAATGAAATATCCTATGGGATACATTTTCATGCTCAATGTTGAGTAACCTAAAGGTGATTTTGTAGGACGTGATATACTCTTTAGTAATCCTCCTAGTACTTGAGGTAAATATTTGAAGATACCTCTGAGAGTTTATAGGTAGATCATGCACATCCCTTGGAACATTTATTGTATACCTTGCTAACTAGGACTGGGTGAAAAATGGGTAGGGATATATTCTGGGTAGGTTAAGAGAATGAACTAGTAGGGGTGGCTAAGGGTCTTTGTCTCTACCTAGTAGTTTGTGATCTCTTAAATATTTAAAATGGGGATATAATCCACCTTCTTATTATTTATTAGGATATATGATTCACTCAATAGGATCCATATTATTTAAGATATAAAATATGAGTTAGAGATATTTAGACCAATAACCTTAAGCCAATAAAACATGAAATATAAATAATCTAAAAATTGATAAAAAATAATAAATAAGAGTAACACAAATTATCTATAACTTTAAACTAGACATAAGGTATGACCCTCTTTCTAGTGCTACTTTATGTTGGTTGCATAAGGGAAACAATAGAAATTAAGATAAACATAAGGAGATGGAGACATAAATCAATCAATAAAATAGTTCCCTCAGGCCCTCCTAGCACTAGCTTATATTGGCCTCAATTTATGACCCACATCATAAATAAATATTAAACTAACTAATTTTATGGGACAAAACAAGATATCAGTCCATGGAACACAATGTCCCCTCATTTTTAGTATTCAAATGGTTAAATCCAAAGGTTGAGAACATTCCAATAGTTTAGTTAGGTGAGCAATATAAAATTAGCCACTAAAATTTTGATCCATTATGTATTATTTGATAAATATTATTGATGTTTTCTTAAGTCCTTGATTTCCTCATTCATATGGGTATCACACTATAATAACATAGGAATAATATTCATCACAAAAAATAATAAAATAAGAGAGAAAGAGTAGGGTAGGAAATTAAGTGGTTCCTTGATTGAAATAAGATTTTTAATGATGAAAATTAAAATAATCCTTGATCTCAATTATACCATTGTATACCAAGTCTATATGTAACACAATCCAAAGCATCTCAATGGGTAGGATTATGAGGAATTAAATAAACATATTACCCTAAAATTATATTAAATAAAATTATATGAAATTCCTATAAATACTACACACAATGGCTTGACACAAATTCAAGTTAAATAGAATTTAAATTGAGAACTAATCAGATTAGTTATTACACAATCTAACTACATATTCATTAGTAAACCAACATGGAAATATCTTCTTAACTTTCATAAATTATGTTCCATCAATAAGTGAAGGGAATTACTAAATAAAAACATGAATTTCAAACCATACTAGTAGCTTATTTCATGTTATTACAAAATAATTTAAGTGTGCCCTTTAGGCAAACAATCGAAAGCCAAAAAAAAACAAGAAAAAGAGAGGACTGAGCCTATCTCAATTTTTGTAGAGTTTTGGTGTATAAAAATCTACCCCATTGAGACAAGAATTATGACTATATTATATATAAAATAGAATGTGACTTGTTTGCAAATAGCACAAGGCTCCTATTATTGGCCATGATTGCCACTCCAATCCTATTACAACTACATTTGATTAGAATATTCCCTGCATTTTCTAAGGAAATACAAATTCCATTTTATGTTTTCTCTATGGTTATGACACATATATAACCAAATGATATCCCCACTTATCCCTTTTGGTATAAGTATTTTGAATTATTTTTCTGTTCATCTCACTTGAGAGAATGTGTAGGTCAAGAAGTCGCTAGTTTGCTCCACATACACTTTTGACTAGTAAGACCTCCCTAAGATCTAAATTTATTGATTAATCTATTATTTTCCTTAATTTAGGCCATTCTAACATTTTTAAAGGCTATAAAATTTAATAATGTGTATTTAATGATGACTTGACCATTTAACATGGTCTATTTACATATTATTTTATGTCCTCAAACTCTCTTTTCCACTTGGCACTCACCCACACTCTCTTGGACATGTTCCTTGGCTAGGGGGTTTATTCTCAGCTTCACATTCCTTTTCATTTTCTAGTCCATTAGCTTTGCCTTCCAAGTCCTATTTTTATAATTGAAAACTTATCATGTCCCCCAAGCTTTATTTTGATATTTTCCTTTATCATCATCATGGCCACATGGTTCCCTCTTAACTTCCTTGGCTATTCATGATTTGGGATAATGGTTTCAATTACTTAAGATCTAAGGTTCCTAAGAGGGTTCCATGTGGTGTCTTCTTGGGTCCTCAAGGCCATGGGACTTTAGGCTAATGTGTAATCAATTCAAGCTCCTAGTCTTTTAGGAGGGTGGCATAGGGCATCTTCTCAGGGCCATGTGCCTTTGTAAATGTCTTTAGTCTATTGAGGTCAACATACCCTCATTTATAAAAAATGGGGACCCATGTGTTAAATTGTGCAAATTTATGCCTTGAAATAGAAAATTCACTTGATCAAAGTATCATTAGCATGATTGCACATTATTTTTTATTTGAAATCATTTACACCTAGTTTGGTTAACATATTTTTTCATGGTTCTATCTTAATATTATCTAAAATGCTGACATTAGATATTTGTGTTACAAGCTATAGGTTTAATGAAACCCACATAGGAATGAACATGGTTAGGGTTTTTTTACTTTAATGTTTAACTGATATTTTACTAGATTTGGTCTATAATTGATTATTATTTTGAAACCCTAGCCTAATGTTTTACAAGGACCTTTTGCTAGTTTAAATTTAAAATTGGTGGGAGATTTTATTTTAATTTTAAGAAAAAAACAAATTAAATGCCAAGGATTTTGTTTAATTATTTATCCTAAGGTTTGGTCATGTTTTTAAACACAACTAAACCTTAGTCCTTTTTATGTCCCAATCCCTGATTTTGGTCTTTCTATTATTCCCAAGGTCCTTTTGATATGATTTTACCCTTTGGGTATTTCTCTTGAGAATTTGTCCCAAAATAATTACCCTTTGAGGTTTATGTTTTATACACTTTATCCAAGTGATTTTAGAATGTTTATCCAGAGAATTTTTACCAAAGCTTATCCATAAATATATTTTTTAAGGGCACATACTCTTTGGGTTTTCTAAAATGATCCTTTGAGCCCTAGAAACATTATCCTTTAGACTTTTTGTTTAAGCCAATTACTCTTTGGGTTTTTATCTAAGATTTATTTTAGATATTTTGTCTAATAGATCTTCTTTTTGGGACTTGTGGTTTCAACACTACATTTCCTTTAAACATTTTGTTTTAAAAAAATTGTCTTTATGGGAGATGTATCTGATATTTTATCCAATACAATTTCACTGAAAGAAATGTCGTTTACCAAGTTCCCTAAAAAAATGCCCTTCACCTAGTTCCTTGAAATAAATTCCCTTTGGATTCTTCTAAATAATCCTTCAAGATTTTTTAAATGGTCCTTTGCCTTCCTCAATTATCATTTGGATTCATGAAAATTCCCTTTAGGCTTTATGTAAAGTACCCTTTGAGAGTTTTGAAAGGGACACTTGCTCTCCAAGATTATCCTTCAACATTTTTGAATATGACCTTTGATATTTTTTCAAGGGGCACCTAATATTCAAACTCACCCTTTAGTATTTTTTAAATGGTCCTATTCCCTATGAGAAGTGCCCTTTAGGACTTTTGTCCCAGGCAAATGCCCTACCAAGTGTTAATGCCATAGTTATTTTAAACCTTAGCCTAATACTTTGGATTGAAGCCTTACTTTTCAATAGTGAAATGAGAACATTGATCTAAATATTTAGCTTAAGTTCTTATTATAATGATTTTTTAGGACTTAGTTTAGTTTCTTTCATGTTCTCTATTTCTTGATTTTTTCCTTCTTGACCCTTGTTTGTATAGAATGCTTATCTATATTTATTTTCTCTTGATTTGTTCCTTGCCTTTTAATAAGTACTTTTGGATAATTCTCAACTCAAGTTTTATCTAACTGTTTAAGAGCTTCACATTTTAGAAAAGTTAGTATGACTTATAAACTTTGGTTGATCATGTATTATTGAAATAGGAGATTGATGTTGTAGTTTAGAGAAGCTAGCAAAGATTGATGGATAAGTTAATTATTCCTTGAGATTTTAAACTTTGTTCTCATCTAATCTTGGTTTTAAGAAGCATTACATATGTAGGATGAAATCTTGAACTATTAGGACATGATAATGCTTGCACTTAAAAAAAAATTAATTTCCCAAGATGGAGATTACAACCAAGGATGATTGTCTAAAAATAAAACATTTGATCAAATCCCAAAACCTAGCTAACTTGGTTCCCAACTTTTTATAGATAGTCAAAATTGATCTAAAAATACAAAAATAAGAGCTTATTGTAAAATAAAAATATTTCTAAGCAAAGGTGATTCTAGTAATCTCCACCGAGGCAATGGATGCCTAGTTGGTAGTGGAGAAAGGCCTTGAGTGGAGCCAAAGGCATCTCTATCAGGGCTATAGATGTCTGGGTGGTAGCAGAGTAATGCACAAGCCTTCCTTAAACTGAAACATGATTATTAATGAACATTCAAACATGATAAAAGTCAATGTGAATGATCAAATCTATGAACCTAGAATTTGTTCTCTAAATCCTTCGGTAATCAGTAAGTGGAATCAAATCACACACACAACATAGTTGAGTTTTGATGTTTGATCCTAATTCTACATATGCAAGATTTATTCTAACCATGAATTTATCTTAATAATGGTGCTTGGTCAAATGGACTAAGTAGATTAATTATTAGTCTAAACTAGAGTCTTTGAATTCTAACATATTGCTATGTTTCCCCTAGAAGTCACCATTTATTGAGGTCAACATACCCCCATTTTTAAAAAATGGGGACCCATGTGTCAAATTGTATAAATTTTTGCCTTGAAATAGAAAGTTCACTTGATCAGAGTATCATTAGCATGATTGCACATTATTTTTTATTTGAATATCATATACACCTAGTTTGGTTAACATATTTGTTCATGGTTATGGCTTAATCTTATCTAAAATGCTGACATCGGATATTTATGTTTTAGATACAAGTTTAATGGAGCCCACCTAGGAATGAACATGCTTAGGGTTTTTATGCTTCAATGTTTAAATGATGTTTTAATGGCCTTGGACTAGAATTGATTAATCTTTTTAAACCCTAGCCTAATGTTTTACAAGGACCTTCTTTTAGTTATAATTTAAAATTGGTGGGATCTTTTATTTTAATTTTAAGTGGGAATAATTTAAATGCCATGGACTTTATTTAATTATTTATCCTAAGGCTTGGTCATGTTTTTTAATGTAACCAAACCTTAGTCTAGTATCCATCCTTAGTCCATTTCATGTCTCAATCCCCCTTTTGGTATTTATATTATTCCTAAGGTCCTTTTGATATGTTTTTACCTTTCGAACTTTTCTTTTAAGACTTTGTCCTGAAAGAATTACCCTTGAGGTTTTATGTTTCAAACACTTTGTCCAAGTGATTTTAGAATTTTGTCTCGAGCATTTTTAGTGAAGCTTATCCTTCAATATTTTTATGAAGGGAAAATACCCTTAGGGTTTTATAAAATGATCCTTTGAGCCCTTGAAACATTATACTTCAGACTTTATGTTTAGGCCAATTATCCTTTGGACTTTTTGTTTAAGCCAATTTCCCTTTGATATTTTTTTTAGGATTTATTTCAAACATTTTGTCCAATAGATATTCCTTTCAAGACTTGTGTTTTTTAAGTTCCATTTCCTTCAAACATTTTATCTGAAAAAATTTAGTCTTTGAGGGAAATGTATCAGACATTTTATCTAATACAATTTCCCCAAAAGAAATTCCCTTTGCCACGTTCCTTAAAAGAAATGCCCTTCACCAATTTCCACAAAATAAATTCCCTTCACCAATTTCCCTAAAATAAAGGCCCTTTAGCTTCTCTAAAATGATCCTTCGATATTTTTGAAATGGTCCTTTGCCTTCCTCAATTATCCTACAGATTCATGAAATTACCCTTCAAGCTTTGTGTAAAGTGTCCTTTGGGATTTTTGAAATGGTCCTTTGCCTTCCTCAATTATCATTTAGATTCATGAAAGTGCCCTTTGATCTTTGTGTAAATTACCCTTAGGGATTTTATAAATGGACACTTGCTCTCTAAGATTGTCCTTCATCTTTTTTTAATATGCCCTTTAGGATTTTTGCAAGGGGTACCTAATCTTCAGACTTACCCTTTGGGATTTTTGAAATGGTCATTTTCCCCATGAGAAGTTCCCTTAAATACTTTTTTCCTAGGCAAATTCCATACCAAGTGTTTGTTCCATGGTCATTTTAAACCTTAGCCTAAGACTTCGGATTGAAGCCTTACTTTTCAATAGAAAAATGAGAACATTGATTTGAAGCTTTATCTTAAGTTGTTATTATTCTTGTACCCTCACTTCAATATTTAATATTGTCTATAAGAACTGATCTCACTTGGATTAATGCATATGTTTTGGATGATCATGGCTTCACCCCCTTCCAATGTCACTAGAACTTGTTGTTTGTAGTGCAAGATCAATAGAATATCATTTGGGAATAAACATGTTTAATGTTTAAGATACTATTTATTTGTTTTTGGTTCAAGTTTAATTAGATTCATGTTTAAGAGATGCCTAATGTTTTAACCTAGGTCACTTTTTGAATTGAATTCAAACTTGTATAGGGACCTTTATAATACCATGATCTTAGTTTAATTTTTATCCTAAGGCTTGGTTAGGTTTTTCAACACAAAAAAACCTTAGGATAAAAATCCTACACTTGGTATATTTTATGTCACATGGTCCCTTTTATCTTAGCATGGTCCCCCTAAAAATGTAGGGTCACCTTTATTACTTAGCCTAAGGCCTTATCCCAAAGTTTCATCATGTTTATTTATATAATGGAACCCTAGGTTAAGAACTTATGCTAAGTCATTTTTTGTTAGGTCCTTTTCACTCTATGTTTATCACCTTGGTCCAAAATATTTGTGCTTAGGTCCTTTTATTATTCTTGGGGTCCCTTTAATATGTTACATACTTAGCTTAAAAACCTTAGACTAAAATTTTAATATTTATTAATATGAACCAAACCATGGTCTAAATTATTTATGCTAAGTCCCTTTTTAATTCATGGGGTCTTGTATAATTTATTTAGAACTTAGCTTAATAATTTTTATCCTAAGTCCTTTATACATGATCTCAAGCCTAACTTAATATTTTATAAAATATGGGGATAATTCATGTTCAACTACTTAGATCCCAATCTATGACATGTATTTAAATGGAGGACCTAAATCGAATGGAGCGTGATCAATGATGAAAAGCAATGGACCATAGTTAAACACTAAGCACCTTTTCTAGATCAATGATATGCATTATAGTATATAGATCTCGATCAAATAGATCATATAAAGTCAAGGATTTTCAAACATAGCTCTAACTTAATGTGGGACCACCATGTGATGAAATCACATTGGTTAATAATGACTTCCAAGTGGCACAATCATGAAGCCTACTATAAATAGCCCAGAAGCATTAAGCAATTGACACATGACACACATATAATGTAGAGTGAACTATAATATGATAAGTTGTAGGCTTGGAGGATAGTCCCCATAACTATGTTAAAATTGATGGTCATGTGATCATCAAAGACATACCCCTAGACATCAAATGATGATCACTAGGATGCCAATTTTAACATAACAATGAGCCTTGATCACATGGTTAAAATTGATGGGCACATGACCATCAAAGATGTCCTCTAGGACGTCAAATGATGGTCATTTGGATGTTAGTTTTAAAATTGCTATTTGGATCTAAAATTTAAAAATAAAAGGTCATTTTTGAAAATTTATGAACAAAATGACTTGAGACACCATGGAATTGCCATGTCAAGCTATGTGAATACAATGGGCCAAATTAGAGACCCTACGAACTTGGTATTATAAAGGGTTAGGATATAATCTCATAATGTTTGAACTAACTACACCATCAGAGCATTTTTTATCTTTGAGTATCTTGAATATGGGACTATGCATGTTTGAAGTAGCATTTGAGAATAATGAAGACCCTACAATAATTATAGAGCATATCATTAGCTAGTAGGTCCTAAGTTAGGTGAAATAAGAATATTCCTATTGTAAATAACATTATAGAATATTTTAAAATAGGATATTATTTTTTTATATACATGTGCAATTCATAAGATCATGTTTTTTATACATCATTCCATTAAGAAAATCATTTGTTTCAAAATAGAATAAAAGGAAACCTATCCTATACACTTGTACAAATGTAATTGGATGAGACTGAATGACATGCTACATTGTTTCTATAAAAGGAGAATTTTAATTTGTAAAAAGTGGGGAGTTATTAGAACCAAATTAATTTGTAAAATAGGAGTAATTAATAGAATCAAATAATTCTACAAAGATTGTCAAGTATTTACTTGTGTGAAGTACTATATGGTTTCTCTCTTAGTTGTCTAGTTTCACTTTCAAATTTTAATGTTTCCTATGGATTATTCATGTGTACATTTGATTACAAAGTTTTTAACTTGAGTTAATGCTAGGGTAAATTAAAATTCCTTAGTTTTCTTCATTTCATTTGCTCGGCATTTGTAGATGTCCATTAGTTATCTACCTATAGGAGTAAATATTTAAATTAAGCCTGGTTCTTATTTGCATTATTTCTCATAGTACTTATAAGTTTGATTGATATGTAATGTGATTTGGGATTAAGATATTTAATTTTACATATTGGTTAAGTACACATCTAGATGAAATCTAAAATTTATCATAATTTATGAAACAAGACCATCAACATCTTTCTTTTTGCCCTACCCTTCCTTTTGCTTATTTTTTATCTTGATCACCTTAGTTTAATGGTCATTGTAAATATCCATCTTATATTAGTCTTAGAATATTTCTTGATCATAATTCATTATTTGTAGCATAGTATACTAAATATTTTACATAGATATTCTATTTGGCCATGGTGGCTCCCAACCACCATCTAATATAAATATTGTGAAATGGTCACTTACCCATAACCCATGCACTAAATTATTTGAATTCTAAAATGATAAGTTTTTATAAACACTTTGAGCACCTATGGTACACATTTAGGCATCAACATAGTCCTCTTAGACTTTGAGGTTTTGATCTTCTAATATTATTATCTCCTAATAAGGTCACACATGGTACCATCTTGGGGCCCAAGGGATTTAAAAATATTACCATTTATCAAAGATATTTGACTCCAAAGTCATGTATCAATGATATTTTGATGTGTGGAAGGATTTAGGTGAGCCTAGGAAGTATTTAAAACCTATATAAAAGATAAGTCAAAAACATAACTAAGGAAAATGAAGGAATTAGCAAGTTAGTTAAAATAAGAGAAAATCCACCAAGGCATAAAAAAACAAATTTCTTAGTTTAGACACACAATAGAATTCATCATTCTACAATGATGAATGCACATCATTTTCCAAAATTGAATAATTTATGGATAGCCAAATCTAAAATTGAATGTCAACCGAGTCTTTGTAATGTGAAATTATAAATACTTGGTCATTTTAAATTGAAATAAACTATTTATTAAGTACAATTAGATTGGCCAGATCAGGCATGGAAATTTTTACATTCAAAAGACTTCAATTCAAACTTGGTTGAGATTCAAAAGCATTCAAAAGGAAGAACTTCACATCTATAAACCTACAAACCAAAGATCAAACTATAACAAGAGGGACCCTATTTTAAATATGATAATGGGGCATATTGGACCCAATATGTAGTTAAAAAAAAATTCAAAATTAGGGATAAAAACTTTTAGTATTGCCAAGGAAATAAATATATACCCTTAGAAAACTATATTGGAAGGGATGATACATTTGATTAGGGTAAATTTAAAATTCTAGTTGATACCATAGGGTATGGAAAATATAATTGGAAATATTTTGGATGATACCATATCATATGGCCATTATTATAGGAAAATAATAGGATGGTTGATACTATTGGGTATGGTCAATACCATTGAAGAATTATATATCACTAGTCTAGTTGAGTTTTGGCTGATACAATACAAAATGTTAAGCTTTGTATATATCATATGATATGGTCATCACCATTGAATAATTTTCCATGGATAATCTATTTTAGTGCTAACCAATTCAATATATAATGTCAAAAATGGATGATGCTATAAGGTATGGTGGATTTAGTAGAAGGTCAATGCTAGTTAATATTGTATGGTATGATCGAGATAGTAAAAAAGAGTTATGATTGATATTGTAGGTTATGTTTGATATAGTATAAAGGATATGTGTGGTTTATAAATTATAAAGGATAAGTGTGTTGGATATAATATAGTAGTGGCTAGTATAGTGTAAAATCCAAACATGGTTGATACATTATAAACTGTAGCTAGATGGTGTAGTAGAAAATTAGGAAAATGACTAATATATTAGAATGTAGGGACCATTTTGATTTTGGATTTATTTTCAAAATTTTTAACTTTTTAAATATTTTGGGATCAAAATATGATTTGGTTTTGTTATTTGATATTTTTTAAATGCAAAGACAATTTTTAAGGAGTGTCAATGCAAATTGGTTGCTATATTTTTAGGGAGATTATTGGTAATAGATAGAGAACATTTGTAAACTCTTATATTTGGTGTAATTATGGATATGTGACATTTTAAATTGAGTGTAAATCTCATTGACATGTTTTCAAGGTGATTAGAAAGGATCATGACACCTTTAGGTGGGTGGTGCAAGGGGATACCATATATGTATAAATCACCCTAGAGGATGTTCATGCCATACTAGGGTTGATTATTAGAGGTAATTCAATGCTATGAAATACTAAAAAGCTGTTGGATGAGAGGTGGGATCTATCCTAATGGTCTATAATATTTGTTTAGTATGATGAGCATAAGTTCATGGTATGAATTTTTTAGGTATACATGTTAGGGATTTTGAATATCCATAAGGACCTTTTCAAAATTTTAACTATGTGTATAATATATTATAAGTCATATTGGGATGTGTCAATGTATATTATTGCTATGTGTTAGTTTGCACTATAGCAAGGCACTTTGTAAAGTAAAGGAGTTGTAATATGAGTGCATATCTTACATGATTTATATTTTGTACTAATTTGGTACCAATAGACTCTAGATCACGTGATTGTTTTTTTATTACTAAATATACAAGAGGTTCCCCTTGTACAACATGTTGGGTTACCTCATGTGGTATATTATCATCTCCATAGGGTCAACAGATGAGGGTATGGTCATATGGTGTAGTCAATTCCACTTATTCCTTCATTGGATACCATTAGGATGGAACAAATATTATGGATTCCATGTAGGGGCATGATATACATTTGACCATATTGGCCAACCAAAGTGTAGGTGAGGGTATAAATTAGGATCAAAAGAAACTATTCTTGGTTAGTTCAACCACATTCAAGTATCATTGGTTGGTTGAGCCACATCTAAGCAACTATTTAATTGTACAATTTATATTTGCATAATTAGTTACACCTTTGCACATTTGATGTATTGGGAAAGACATGTTAGGGAGCTACAAGGAATAATAAGATGAGGCATGTTAGACAAAGTCCTAATAGTGAGACCCTATTAACCTATGATAGCTAAGTGATGATGATGGAATAAATGAACACCATGAGGAGGAAATGTCATAGGTGGGGAGGTAGTGGAAACACCTCAAAGTTAGGTAGACCCCAAGGTATATCCATAAGTGAGTTGGGTCATATATGGTTGGATGTAGTGGACAACTTGATATGTTATGGTGGTACACTAGAAGAGATGGAGAGGATTCAACCCATATTAGATCCATATCATATGATACATGTTATATGAGATATCTAATGGGGATATAGTAGGTATGAAAATTATGTTTAAGTTATGCTATCAATTTTATTTTCCTATAGGTAGAGATATACATGTTAGGTAATAGTGAAAGATATGGATATTTACATGATATATGATGTCAAATATATTTGTATTTTTTATATGCGGTGGTAGAAGTGGAACTTTAGAAGACTATAGTGGATACAACACATCATAAGATATTGGATGTCATGTTACCTGATCATGACACTAATGGGAAGCCATATCTTATATTACCCTAAGATAAGCCTCATGATATTTGGTTTAGACTAGTTTTAGTAGTTTCTAGGGATATTTAACATTAATAAAATAACACTAGTAGGTTAGAGAGGAGACGCAAAGATAACATGGTATGAATTAAGCACATAACAAGTTTCACACATGGTGGTTACATGAAAAGTGGTAGATTTAAATAAATAGATGACCCATCTATAGGGACACATCTAAGGCATGCATTAATAGACTTGATAAATATGGAAATTTTTTAAGATTGCTTGTTCATGAGCATCTATGATCAGCATGGTACCTCACCCCTGAGGAGATGAAGCTAATCCATAGGCTTGGATATCCTATATTTTATACTTTGATTTATTATGATGTATCATGATGTATTATAATGTAGAAAATTGAGAGAAACTAGTGTGTGTGTGTGTGTGTGTGTGTGTGTGTGTGTGTGTGTGTGTGTGTGTGTGTGTGTGTGTGTGTGTGTGTCTGTGTGTAGTTATAGTTATTTGTTATCTAGATATTTAAAATTATTTGTGTTATTTACTTTTTAACACATATTATGGTTTTATTATCATTATATAAGAAACATATGATGTATATTTTATTATTTTATAGAAAATGGGATAAAATACATGGTAATAAAGAACTAAATATAATTTAAAAATATGATATCTTAAGAAGATTTAAAAATCAACTAACCAAAGATATAAAAATAATATATATATAAAATAAATGTAATGCATGCCAAATGTAAATCTTAAAGAAAAACATAATATATGTAAAACATTGCAAGAAATTTATAAATCACATCAAAATGTAAGACAAATCTAATTATAAGATGTGAAAAATAATTATGAAAAAAAAATATCCAATATAATAAAATTAAAAACCTAATCAAACAAGGATATGTGATAAAATGTCTAAAATATCATCTAATGTAAGACAATTAAAGTTAACTTGAATAAAAGAAATAAAGGAAATAAAATAAAAATATCATAAGGTACATCCAATGTAAGATAGGAAAAATACTCAAATAGAACAAAGACATGTACCAAAATAATCAAAAGACATCAATGAGTAAAAACTCAAAATCAATTCTCATACTAAAATAAGATTTAGGAGAACACAATCATCTATAGACACAACTATGATGGTAGAGATGGTGTGGATATGAATGGTGACAAGTGATTGTGGGAGAGTCTTAGCTATATTTCCTAAGGTCTTACAATGTAACTAAATAAATAAAAATCTAAGAGGCACTATAAATGGAAGCTAAAAGTCAAATCTGAAGAAAATAAATGGAAAATGGGAAAGTAAAGAATGAGGACATGATCAACTAAAAGACATATCTATCAAGGGGATATATATAAAAATATTATGAGATATAAGGATGTAAGACACCATAAGGGTGATGTAAAAATCATTAGTGGAGATAAGATAGTCTATTCAAGTGAAAAAGATTTATAATTTTTGACATCAATGATCTAGAGAACCCCACATAATAAGTGTAATCTTGGGATAATAATTTGATTATATAGATAATCACATGAAGGCTATATTCATGAAAAAATAAAAGGATCCTACCTTCCCAAAACATGTTCCCCACTCCTTAGATACCTTTATAGAGTTATCAATCTACTATGAAGAATGGGTACTTATGTGAGAAACTAGGTGACACTAGAATGTAACATATGTAAGTATTAATGAAATGAGACATCATACCAAAGTCTAGTGGCCTAATTCACCCTAATGGACCTTGGATATATCTTGAGGACAACTTTAGAGTTTGATATTCAACAAAAATATTAGATGTGCCAAAAATATCATGTATTTTGGTGTGATTTGACTTCTAAGATATATTTTTCATTTTACCATTTCCTTTTATTACTATATGGATTTTAACTATTTTGGATTTTTATAATTTAATCTATACACATCCCCATTTTTTGGGATTTAATTATGTTTAATATTTAGAGGTGACTTGTTCAAATAAAGAGGATAATTAACAAACTTGAGAAGAATTATATCTTAGAGATGTTATTGAATGGATCGATAATTAATTAAAAAAATATGTACTAGACATATAAAAGAAATAATACCACTTAGGATTGGAATTAAAGGTGATTAACTATCCATGGTAGGACCTAGGCCTATCATGCTTATTACACCAAGAGACCATATTAACCCTAAAAAAACTTTTAAAGAGATGTGTGACCTTCTTGCACCCTACTAGGTCATCATTCACCCTACCTAACCTTCCCATTTCATGCCATACCTTCTCAAAACTTGATGAGACCCTATAGGTAGTGTTATAGTCTAGGCCACCCATTTTCCTATTGATTCCATATCCTAGGCTACAAATTACCCAAAATATACATGTTTCACTTAAAGACATTGCAAAATAAATAGAAACAACTAATTTTTAGTGACTTTGACCCTTATAAGCCCTAAATAAATTATAAAATTAGTTTACAACCCTCCACTCTTATGATTATACTCTAATTTATTCTCCCTCTTGACAAAAATTCATACTTTAACTTGTTATTTGGACTTATTCACCATTTTGTGCCATAGTTTCTCATGCCTTCATTGTTGATTGCTCTCATGCTATATTAGTTAACATTACACATGATTTATGCACTTGGATTGGATCTCATAACTATTTATTTCTCCTATATCACTATCTCTCTTATATTTATGGCATTAGATTAGACAAATCTCTTATTTCACCTTAGTCTTGTTATGATCAGGGTCAAACTTGGAATTTTGCTTGGTAGTTTATTGTATTGTTATTGATCATGATCTGAGGGAACCTTACTTACAAGGTGAAATAATTATTTTATCTTAGTGTAATATTATTGGTAGTGTTAGAAATTATATGAAAACTTTTTTTGGCTTAGGTAGTGTTGCGGTCTAGGTCATTTGGTTTCCTATTGATTACATAGTCTGGGATACAACTTTCCTAGAATAGACTTGTTTCAGTTCGATTCATTGAAATATATATAGAAATAACTATTTTTTTGTGAGTTTGACCCTTGAAAACCCTATATTAGTTTTAAACCTAGTTAAAAACCTTTTATAATTCTAATTCTACTCTAATTTATCCTCCCTCTTGCGATAAATTCATACTTTCACTTGATATTTAAACTAGATTCACCATTTTTCACCATAGTCACTCATGCCTTCATTGTTTCTTTCTCTCATGATATATTAGTAGGAATTAAACTTTATTTTTGCACTTGGATTATCTCTCACACCTCTTTCTTTCTCCTACCTCATTCTCTCTTCTAGATTTATAACATTAGATAGGACATAGCTCTTCTTATATATTAGTCTTCCACTAATAAAGCTCAAACCTGGACTTTTGATTGGTATTTTCTTGCATTAATATTGAACATCATCATAGGAAACCTTGCTTATAATTTAAAATCATTATTTTGTATTAGTGTACTATTATTGTGAGGTTTATAAATTACACACTAGGGTTAGCTTTATTTTAAACAAACATTTAGCATAGATTTTGAAAATATTATGTATTTCCATTTGAAAATGTATTTCCTTTTAAATCATATTTCATACCTTAGGGTTACATGTTTTAAAATCATTATTTATTCTTGAGATTATTTATTTAGATATCATTATGAGTCACCTTGATCTAGAATCAGGTTCACAGGCCTAACTTCAATTCCTAATATTGAATTTTTGAGACCCAATGCCATTTTATTTCTCCAAGTTTGTTCTGCCCCAACATCATTTTGATAGTAGGATCTAAAACCATAGCATAAAATTTATTCGTCAAGATGAAATGTCTTAATTTCTTTACTTCATTTACTAGTGCATAAAATTTATTGTTTAAAACAAGTTACTTTAATTCAAATTCCTTTAAATTATGCTCATGAAATTTATGTGATGATCTCCATCTTCTAGTTTCTGACTAAGAATGGTAGCAATGGTATTATTAGATGTAAATCAATACAAGTATAAATATTTTTCTTATTTTAGGCTAGCTAAAATGGTGGTATGCATTATGGAATCTTTAATTTATTGAAATATTCATTTTAGGTAGGCATCTACTCAACTTTAGCTCCCTATTGTAACATGTCATTCAAGGGTTCAGTTATCTCAACAAAACCTGAAATGGATTTATGTATGAAATTAATTTTACCGAAAAAATATTTAAAATCCCTATTATTATTTGGTAATTTAATTTTAGAAATGTCATTGGATCTATTAGGTTCAATTTTCATACACTCTTTACTAATTATGTGACCAAGGATCTTACCTTTAGATACATATAAAATACATTTCTTTGGATTGAGTGAAATACCAAACTTAATGTAGCATTCAAAGATATTCTAAAAGTGTTTTAGATAGTCTAATATAAATTAATAAAAACTATTAAGTCATCCATAAACACAACATTACATTTAACAATCAACCCTTTAAATTCTATGTCCATGGTTCTTTGGAAACTGGTGCCAACATTGATCAAACCAATGGGAATTTTCTTGTAATTAAAGACGATCCACTTTGTGGTGAATGCTTTCTTATATCAGTCATCTTTGTCAACTAAAAATTGATTGTAGCCTAAGAACCTATCTAGGAAGGATATTATCTCAATTGTTTTGACCTTTTATATGACTTCATATTGGGGTGGCAGTGGATAATTATATTTTTTTGAAGATTGATTTGAATTACTATAATAAATGTAGAGACAAATTATATTCATTTTTCTTTCTGACTGACATTAAATTAGCTACCCATGTTGAATGTGTCATAGAAAATATTATACCAACAAGTAATAATTTCTACATTTCCTCATTGTTATATTTTGGCCCTATAGTAATATTTTGAGGCTAATCAGGAATTCCCATGTTAATAAATCATGACCTCTGATTAGGGTGAATAACTCTTATAGGTTTAGTTGCAGGCCTTTTTAAGTCAAATAACCTTTACAATGATATCATTACATTTAGAATTTTATTATCCTTAATGTTTATAAATCTATTGTCATCACAATTTTCTCCATTTATATCACTCCTCTCATCCTCATCAACCAACTATAAGTCTAAATAATTGAAATCAAAAAGGAAATATAGAATGTGTCTATCATCATCAAACACTTGAAAGTTATTCATATTATTAGGTACAAATAGACATGAAACTAATTTGATAGAAAACTTTTATAGATCCATGTTCTCCAAAGGTGTAAGGTTAGTAATAGAAATAATGAGTTGGTGTAAAATCATATTGCCAGTTATAAGAAGGGAAACAATGTTAAATGCATTGAAGGATTCCATCTAATCCTTATCATAGTGTTTATAGTTATTCAAATGAGAAAGCTTACATTGGAATTTATTATTTGATTGATGTCCAATTTAAAATCATTGTATACTTTTAATTGATGTACATCATACATGGATGTAAACTATTGTCCCAAGATTAATGTCTCATATTATCTTACGTTATTAGTATAGTGTAATTGTGATCTATATGAATCTACATGTTTTTTACCAAATTGATCAATAAGTATAAAACCTACTCTTGATCCTTGTTTAGATTGAAAACCATCAAAATACAAATAAAACATAACTAAAATTTTATTTCATTTGATCTACTTCTTCCTTATGGGTTTGGTAGTTAAAGTATTAATACCTAAATCCATGGATTCAAAATTGACATATTCATTGACTAAAATGTATTCTATAATCTTTAGTTGCATGTTGGATCTCTATCAATGCTTATCTAATTTTCTACTTCTCTCCATGGAAGCCAAATATGTGAGAAGTCTATTTCCATATAACCATTAAGATATTTAGACTAATCTCTACTTAGCAACATGTCATATACCTCTAGGATTTCAAACACTTGTATTTATATGAACTTCTGCATTATAAGTTTAGCATTTAATTTCATATGAACATTCAATAATTTTCTTACAACCCTAAAATTAGACTTATCTAACTAGACATCTACCTTATATGATTTTACATTGACCAATCCTCATTTCATGTAAATACCTATAGGCATGGCATTTATTAAGGTGCCTAAATTAACCAATTAATTATGTAAATTCTTTCCAAAGATTTATACCATGAGTAACAAGGGTGGAACCTTAGTTTTGACATTGTGTATCACAATGTTGGTATTGGCCATGACTTTATTTTTGGGTTAATTGATCTTATTTTTAAGACTTAAGGAGAAAATCCCTTTGTTTAGTAAATTATGCCAATTCATGGAGGCTTATATTGGATTTTATCTTTAATTATGTTGTAGACAGTGTTACTAGTGGTAAGCTAACTATCATATGACTTTGATGGGGGTTGATCATTCCTAGATTTTTGATTGGGAGGTGTAGTAGTGATGTTGGGTGGTGTTGAGGTTGTCAAGGGTTAGTATGCCCTGCTCTTAAGGTTATAATTCCCCCTCTATAACTATTACATAGCCTAAATATCATTAGCATTATCCTCAAGTTCATTATCTCCTTCACTAAGAAAGTATAGGGTCTCCAAACATATGGATGTGTTGGGTGATTTATATGAACTAGGAATGTTGATTTGAATTGAGGTATTATGGTTATTTAGAATAACCTCATCTTCATCGATATCCTTTTACATCATTTCAAAGCCATTACAAAACTCAACATAGTCAAGTTCCCCATGCTATGTTGTGTTATGCACATGACACAAGTTATAAGGGAGATCTCCATGATGTTTATTTTAGGCATTATATTAGATGGAGACTCAAATTTATTACATTGCATATTTTTAGTTATATAACTATGTTTATAAGTTAAATTTAGGATAGAATTTATAATGTTTGAACTACCCACTTGTTTTTGAAAAATAATAAAATCATAACTCAACCTCTGGACCACCCTTTGGATTATGTCTACCTCAAATTGGCTAAATATTGATTATAAGTTTTCATGTTATTATTCATGACTATGACTATAAATTGGTTATAATCTTATGGTATAGCCTCATAACTAGTAGAGTTTATAAATCCCAAACTCTAATTTGGAGTATCATGGAGCAAATGAAGTTGATTTATGATTAAGAGAAAGATGAAACATTGAAATATTATGATTTATAAGTGGGATTGGGTTTAATGATAACATGTTTGGGAGGACAATTGGAATAGGGGCCAAAATTTGTCCTTGCAGATTGAGTTACTTATCCACTTTTAATTCTTATGCATAGGTGAGGGGTAGATCCATGATAGTTGGATCCCTCCTAAAAAACATGGTTGTTCATGGGTCTAAGTTAGTCTTAAACATTTCCAATGCTAACTAATCATCTAGTCTATATAGGGTTATTATCTTACTATACATATTTTGAAAGAGGGCACCAAAATTTCTTATAGGTTTATTGGGCTCCCTTCTCAGTCAAGCAAACTATTGCTATATAAATATGGGATCTACCACCTAGCCAAACTAGGCTAATAAGGTTCTACTCAACTGATTCTAGCTTCTAAGTAAATATTCAAGAAATTTAAGGAACCAATCATAGGTTTCATCAAGAAAGGATAAATTAAATATCATGTAGGCTACATCTTCATGATAAACATTGAGTAACCTAAAGGTAATTTTTTAGGACATCACATGTCTTTAATAGTGCTCTAAGTCCTTGGGGTGAACCTTGGAAGATTCCTCTCAGGGTTCTTAGGTATATCATGCACATCCCCTAGAATATTTATTGTAGACCTTGCTAACCAATCCATGGGTGAAATAATGGGTGGGGATATATTCTAGGAAAGTTAAGAGAATTAACTGGTAGGGGTGACTAAGGGTCTTGGTATCCATCTAATAGTTTGAACTCTCCTAAATAATAATGGGGATATAATAAATCTACTTATGATTTATCAAGATATATAATTCACTAAATAGGCTATAAATTATTTAATATATCAAATGTGTGCTAGATATATTCATACTAATAACCTTAATTCAATAAAACATGAAATATAGAGAATCTAGAAATTATTGGTAAATAAGAAATTAGAGCAACACAAAGTATTTGTAATTTCAAACTAGATAAAAGGTATATCCCTCCTTATGGTGTCAATTTATGTTTTTTTCATAAGGGAAACAATATAAATTAGGATAAAAATAAGGAGAGGGAGATGAGACTTAATCAATAAACTAGTTCCTTCATTACCTACTAGCACTATTTTTGTTGGTCTTAATTTGTGACCCACATCATAAATAGTTATTAGACTAACTAATTTGATGGGACAAAGGGAAATAATAGTACATGGGACACAATTTCCCATCATTTTAAGTATTTAGTTGGTTAGATCCAAATTCTAAAAAATTTCCAATCATTTAGTTGGGTGATGAATGGTAATTAACCACTGAAAGTTTAATCCACTATGTATTATTTGATAAATCTTACTAATGTTTACTTAAGTCCTTTATTTACTTGTTTATATGGGTATCAGACTATAATAAAATAGGAATCATATTCATAAAAAAATAATAATAAAATAAGAGAGAAAGAGTAAGGTAGGAAAGTAAGTGATTCCTTGATTGAAACAAGATTGTTAATGATGAAAATCAAAATCATCCCTGATCACAATTATACCATTATGTACCAAGTCTATCTATAAGACAAACCAAAGTAACTCAATGGGTAAAATTATAAGTAATTAATATAACATATTAACTTGAACTTATATTAAATAAAATCATATGTAAGGTATGTAAATACTACACACAATGTCTTGACACAACGTCAAGTTAAATAGAATGGAAATTTAGAATCGATCAGAGTATCTATTACAAAACCTAACTACATATTCATTAGTAAAAAAGAATGGAAATATATTTTTTACATTAATAAATTATGTTCCATCTATAAATTAAGGGTATTACTAAATAAAAGCATGAATTTCAAACCATAGTGTTATCTATTTCCATGTTATTACATAATCATTTAAGTGTGCCCTCCACGCAGACAATCACAAGCCTATAATTATTTATGTATATTTTTGTAATTCAAAAGAGAGGACTGAGCCTATAATTATTTATGTATATTTTTGGTTTATAACATCTTTTTCATTCAGACAAGAATACATACTATATTATATAAAATAGAGAATGGTACTTGTCTCCAAATAACATAAGGCTCCCATCCCTGGCCATGATTGCCACTCTAGGCTTACTACAACTACATTGATTAGAATATTCTCTCCATTTTCAAAGGAAATCTAAATTCCATTTTGTCTTTTTTACATAGTTATGACACCTATCTAACCAAATGATATCCTTACTTCTCCATTTTAGTCAAAGTATTTTGAATTATTCTTATATTCGATTCACCTAGGAGAATATTTGGGTCAAGAAGCCACCAATTTTCTCCATATACCCCCTTTGACCAATAAGACCTCACTAAGATATGAATTGATTGATTAGTCTATTTGTTACCTTAATTTATTCCATTGTAACATTATTATAGGTTGTCAAATTTAAGCATGTTCATTATATGATGATACAACTAGTTGATGTGGTTCATATTTATCTTCTTCTATGTCCTTGAGCTCTCTTTTCCACTTGACACTCACTCATAGTCTCCTAGACATGTTCCTTGGATAGGGGATTCTTCTCAAATTCACCTTCCTTTTCATTTTATAGAACACTAGCTTTACCTACTAAGTCTAATTTTCCACTTGGAAATTTGTTTTGTCCCCTAAGCTTTACTTTGATATTTACCTCTGTCAACATTATGACCATGTGGTTCCCTCTTGGCTTCATGGGCTCTTCATGATTTGGGATAATTCTTCCAATACCCCAAGATCTTAGGCTCCCATGAGGGTGTTATGTGGTGTATTGTTAGGGCCTTGGGGTCACAATACTTTAGGCTAATGTTGTAATCAATTTTAACTCCTGAGCTTCTATGAGGTTGACATGTGGCATCTTCTCAGAGCCTTTTTTAATGCCTTCAGTCCTCTAAAACTCTAAAGTTTTGAGTTTATAATATATTGATCTCTCAATATGGTTCCATATGATTCCATCTTATTATTTTTTAAATGTGACTCTAAATTCATTCATCAATGATATTTGGATGCATTGAAAGAGTTGGGGTGCCTTAAGAAGTATTTAAAACCTATAGAAAAGATAAGGTAATAAAATAACTCGGGAAAATGAATGCATTAGTAAGTTAGATAAAAAATTAAAAAATCCACAAAAAAACCAATTTTTGAGTTCAAAAACACATTAGAATTTTTCATTCCACAAATATGAATGCACATCATTTTCAAATCTTGAATAATTTTTTAATAGCCAAATCTAAAACCAAATGTCGACTAAGTCTTTATAATGGGAAATTATGAAGACCTGGTCATTTTCAAATGAAATAAAACATTTTTTAAGTACAATTAGACTAGGAAAATTAGGCATGGAAATTTTTACATTCTAAAGACTTCAAATCAAACTTGTTTGAGATCTAGAAGCATTCAAAAGGAATAACCTCACATCTAGAAACCTAAAACCAAAGAACAAACTAGAATAAGAGGGTCCCTATTTCAAATATAATATTGGGTCATGTTGGACTCAACATTTAGTTGATGAAAAATTCAAATTTAGGGATAAAAACATTTAGTAGGGCCAATGAAAGAAATATATACCTTTATAAGTCTATATTAGATAACATGATATAGTTGATTAGGGGAAATGTAACATTCTAGTCAATATTATAGGGTATGGCTAGTATAATTGGAAACTATTTGGTTGATACCATATGATATGGATAATGTAGTATAAAAAAAAGGATGGACCATACTTAAGGGTATGGTTAGTATCATTGAATAATTATGTATCACCAATCTAGTTTAGTGTTAGCCGATACAATATAAAAATGTCAAGCTTGGAATATATCATACAATATGGTTAGTATCATTGAATAATTATCTATGGCTAATCTATTTGAGTGATAACTGATATAATATATAATGTCAAACATGGTTGATATTATAGGTTATGGTTGATGTAGTAAAAATTTAATGCTAGTTGATGCTGTATCGTATGGTCAAGGTAGTAAAAAGGAGTTTTGATTGATACCATATTGTATGGTTGATGTAATAGAAAGGATAAGTGTGGATGATAAATTATAAATAATAATTGTGTTTGATATAATATAGTAGTGGTTAGTATAGTATAAAATGTAAACATGGTTGACACATTATAAACTATAGGTGATTAGTGTAGTAGAAAATTAGGAAAATGAATAATATTGTAGAATGTAGGGACCATTTTTATTTTACCATTTTATAATTTTATGATTTTTTTAAAATATTTTGGATAAAATATGATTGGGTTTGGTTGTTTGATATTTTTTAGATGCAAAGATGATTTTAGAGGAGCATCAATATAAATTGGTTGCTATATTTCTAGAGAGATTATTGGCAATAAATAGATCACATCTAGAAACCCTTAGATTTGGTGGAATTATGGAGATGTTCCATTTTAGTTTGAGTGTAGATCTCATTGCCATGTTTGTAATATGATGGGAAAGGATCACAACACCTTCAAGTGAGTGGTGTTAGGGGATAACATATAGGTGGAAATCACCCTAGAATATGTCCATGCCATACTAAGGTTTCTTATTAGAGGTAATTTGATGTTATGTAATACTAAAAAAATGGTGGATGAGAGGTGGGATCTATCTTGATGGCATATGATATTTCATCAATACAATGAGCATAAGTTCATGGTATGAATTGTTTAGGTATATGTGTTAGGGATTTTGAATATCCATAAGGACGTTATTAGACTTTTAACTATGGGTACTATGTTATAATTCATATGGGGATGTGTCAATGTATGCTATAGATATGTGATAGTCTACACTATAACAAGTAACTTTTTAGGATAAATAATCTTCAATATGAGTGCATATCTTACATGATTTATATAGTGTACTAAGTTGGTAATAATAGACTCTAGGTCCCATGATTATTTTTTCTTTATAAATATACAAGAGGTTATCCATCTAAAAACATATGGGGTTACCTAATGTACTATATTAGCATCTTCATAGGGTTAAGAGATGAGGGCAAGATCATATGATGTAGGCAATTTATCTTATGCCTTTGTTAGATACCAATAGGATGGATACAAAATTATGGATTCCATACAGGGGCATGATAGATGTTTGATCATCTTCACCAACAAAATTATAGGAGTGGGTATAAATTAGGATCATAGGTAATTATTAGTA
>JARHVA010006174.1:337500-442500 GCA_037957365.1 Torreya grandis
AAAACATAATTTCACTTGTTATTTGGACTTAATTCACCATTTTGTGCCATAATTTCTCGTGCCTTCATTATTTTTTAATATTGTACTACATTGGTTAGAATTGCACCTATTTTATGCACTTGGATTAGATCTCATACCTCTTGGTTTCTCCTACATCACTCTCTCCTATAATAATAGCATAAAATTAGACAAAGATATTATTTCAATTGTCTTCCATTGATCAAGATAAAAATTAGAATTTTGGTTGGTAGTTTCTTACATTATTATTGATCATGAATTGAGGGAATCTTTCTTGTAAAATGAAATAATTCTTTTAGCTAAGTGTACTAGTATTGGTAGTGTTAGAGATTATGTGAAATCATTTTTTGGCCTAGGTAGTGTTACAATCTAGGTTATTTGTTTTCCTATTGATTCCATAGTGTAGATTACAACTTTCTTGTAATAGACCTGTTTTAGTTTGAACTATTGAAAAAAATATATAAACAACTAATTTTTGGTGAGTTTGACCCTTGGAAATCCTATATTAATTTTAAACCTAGTTTAAAACCCTCCACTCTTCTACTTCTACTCTATTTTTTCCTCCCTCTTGAAATAAATTCATACTTTCATTTGATATTTTGACTAGATTAACCATTTTTCTCTATAGTTATTCATGCCTTAATTTTTTATTTCTCTCATCCTATAATAGTTGGCATTAAACATGATATGTGTACTTGGATTGTCTATCACACATCTTTCTTGATCCTACCTCACTCTATCTTCCAAATTTATAACATTAGATTGGATAAAGCTCTTCTTGAAAATTTGTCTTCTTATGATCAATATCAAACTTTTATTCTTTGTTGGTAGTTTCTTGAATTATTATTTAAGAACATGTGAGGGAACCTTTTTTTATAAGTTGAAATCATTATTTTGGCTTAGTGTACTGTTATTGTGAGGGTTATAGATTACATGGGTTTATCTTCATTTTAAAGAAAAATTTCACATAGATTTTAAAAATCTTATGCATTTCCATTTAAAAATGTATTTCCTTTGAAATCATATTTAATAACCTAGGGCTACATGTTTCTAAATCATTATTTATTCTTGAGATTGTTTACTTATTTAGATATCATTATGGCTGACCTAGACTTAGATCTAGCTTCATGGGCCTAAGTTTAATGCCATATTCTTGAAGTTTTGAGACCCAACATCCTCTTATTTCTCCAATTTTATTTTACCCCAACATAATTTTGATAATAGGATCCAAAACCATAGCATAAAATTTATTCCTCAAGATATAATTTCTAAATTTATCTACTACATTTACTAGTGCATAATCTTGTTTATCTAGAACAAGTTACTTTAATTTGTCTTCCTTAAAATTGTGCTCATGAAATCTATGGGATACTCTACATCTTCTAATTTATGACTAAGGATAGTAGTAATGGTATGATCATATGCAAATGAATACAAGTTTAAATATTTTATGTAATTTGGGATAGAAAAATAGGGGCCTACATTATGGCATCCTTAATTTATTTAAAGGATTTATTTTAGGTAGGCATCCACTCAACTTTAGCTCCCTATTTTAACATGGCATTTAAGGGTTTAGTTACCTCAAAAAAACCTAAAATGAACTTATGTATGAAATTAATTTTACCAAAAAATGGTTTAAATTCTTTCTTATTATTTGGTAATTGAATTTTAGAAATGGTATAAAAAAATTAGGGTCAATTGACATACCCTCTTTAGTAATTATGTGACCAAAGAGCTTACCTTCAGTTGCATATAAAATACATTTTTTTGGATTGAGTGAAATACCAAACTCATAGTAGTGTTCAAAGATCTTCTACAAGTGTTTTAAATGGTTTGATATACATTTTAAAAAAAAAAACTATTAAGTCATCCATATACACAATAATTCATTTAACAATTAAACCTTCAATTTTTATGTTCATGGCTCTTTGGAAAGTGGTGCTAGCATTAATCAAACCAAAGGGAATTTTCTTGTAAGTAAACATGCCCCACTTTGTGGAGAAGGTTTTCTTAGACCAATATTACTTGTCAAATAAAACTTTATTGTAGTGTAAGAACCCATATAATAAAGACATCATCTTATATCCACTAACCTTTTGGATGACTTTATCTTGGGATGGTAGTGGATAATTATTTTTTTCTAAATCTTGATTTAAATTATTGAAATCAACACAGAGATGAATTTCTCCATTTTTATATCTCACCAAAACTAAATCAGCTACCTAATTTGAATTTTCACAGGAAATATTATACCAACTAATAATAATTTATAAATTTCCTTTAAGATGAGAAACTCAAAAACATGATTAACTAGTCTCTAGTGCTATTTGAAAGGCTTCTTATCAGGTTTCAAGGGAATATTTTGCATCATGACATTGCAAGTAAACACCTTCAATTTTCCATAAGTCTAAATAATAATGTCTTGGTAATGGATTAACATACTCTATAAACTCTACATTTCATCATTGCTACATTTTGACCCTATAGTGATATTCTAAGGTTGATTAGGTGTCCCTATATTAATAAATCATGACCTCTAATTGGGGTGAATATCTTTTTAAGGTCTAGTTATAGGCCTTTCTAAGTCAAATAAATTTCCAATGATATGGTTATATTTGGAATTTTATTTTACTTAAGGTTTTGAACTCCATCTACATCACAATGTTCTTGATTAAAATCACTCCTCTCATCCTCATCAACCGCCTACATGTCAAAAGCATTGGAATTAGAAAGGAAATCCACAGTGTGTCTATCATCATCAAACACTTGAAATTTATTCAAATTATTAGGTAAATATGGATATGAAATGAATTCAATAAAATAATTTTTCAACTTCATGTTCTCTAAAGGTGTAAGGTTAGCAACAAAAATAACTATTGAGCTTGCCATGACATTATCAGTTCTATGAATGGAAACATTGTTAAATACATTAAAATATTCCATCAAATCCTAATAACAATTTTTATTCTTCTTTAAATGAGAAATATTATATGTGAATTTATTCCTTACTTTATTGATGACTAATTAATAATCATTGTATACCTTTAATTGATGAACATCATGCCTAGATATAGATTGTAGTCCTAATATTAATGTCTTGTATTCTACTATGTTATTAATATAGTGGAATTATAATTTTTATTAAGTTTACGTGTTTTGTATCACATGAATAAATAATTAAAATACCTACTCTTGAACCTTTTTTTAGATAAATCTCCATCAAAATATAAATACCACATATCTAAACTTTGATTTTGGTCAATCTACTTCTTTACTAGTTTGGTATTCAAATTATAGACACCTAAATCCATGGAGGAAAAAATGATTATTCATTAACTAAAATATATTCTATAACCATCAGATGCATGCATGACTCTTTATTAATCCTTATCTAATTTTCCACTCCTCTCCATGGTAGACACATAAGGGAGAAGTCTACTACCATATAGCCAATAAGATATTTGGACCAATCTCTACTCAAAATCATGTCATATGCCTCTAGGATTTCAACCACTTGTATTTTTATGAATTGTTTCATTCTTGGTTTATCCTACAATTGCATAAAATTCAAAATTTTTCCTAAAACCCTAAATTTAGACTTATCTAACTAGACCACTACCTTATTTGAGTTTACATGGACAAATACTAGTTTCTTGTAAATCCATATAGGTATGACATTTTTTGAGGTGCCTAAATCAACCAAGAAATTGTGCAAATTCTTGCCAAATATTTATACTATGAGTAATAAGGGTGAAACCTTTGTTTTGGCCTTGTGTATCATAATGTTGGTATTGGTTGTGACTTTATTTTTGGGTTGAGTTCTCCTATTTTTAAGAGACTTAAGGAGTAAATCCATCTATTTAGTAACTTGTGCCAACTCATGGAAGGTTAGATTAGATTTGATCCTTTTCATACCTTGACTATGTTGTATATGGTCTTACTAGTGGTAGCTTGACTATCACTTGACTTTGATGGGAGCATATCATTCATAAATTTTGGATTAGGATGCATAACAATGTTATTGGGTGGTGTTGAGGTTGTCCATAGTATAGGATACAAATTTAATAGAATAAACCTATTTCAATTTGATCCATTTAAAAATAGATAAAAATAACTAATGTTTTGTGATTTTTACCCTTGAAAACCTCATATTATTTTGAACCTAGTTTATAACCCTCCAGTCTTTTGTTTCTACTTTAATTTCTCCTCTTACTTGAGATAAATTCATAATTTCACTTGATATTTGAACTAGATTCATCATTTTTCTCCATAGTTATTCATGCCTTCATTGTTTCTTTCTCTCATGTTATATTAGTTGGCATTAAACTTGATTTTTGCACTTAGATTATCTCTCAAACCTCTTGATTTCTCCAAACTCTCTCTCTCTTCTAGATTTATAGAATTAGATTAGATAAAGATCTTATTTATCTTAGTCTTCCTCTAATCAAGATAAAACTTGGAATCTTGATTTTTAGTTTCTTGCATTATTGTTGAACATCATCTTAGGTCACCTTGCTTGTAAGTTGAAAACATTATTTTGGATTAGTGTACTATTATTGTGAGGATTATAGATTACATGATAGGGTTAGTTTCATTTTAAATAAAAATTTAGCATATATTTTTAAATTATTATGCATTTCCATTTGAAAATGTATTTCCTTTGAAATAATATTTCATACCCTAGGGGTTCATGTTTTTGAATCATTATTTCTTCTTGAGATTGCTTAATTATTTAGATATACTTACTTCCTTATTTAAATCACATTATTTCTTTCCCTTATTTTTTATTTCATTGTTGTGGTTAGATAATTATGTATTACTAATCATGTGTTATGATTCATCACACTATCCCTAACTTAGTTCAATAAGTCCATCTTTGGCCTAGTGTAAGTGAATAAACTAAATTTTTACCTTAGATCTCAAGTAGTTTCATGTGTCCTTAATCCCAATAGGTGTTTACTTATTAATACTTTACCAAACCTTAGTGGCTCATTTGGACTATTGGAGATACATTTTTTCACACCTAATAGTATATTATATAATATTTCATTCTATTTCTATTTTTTTAATATCTCTCCTAACCTATTTCCCACTATTAGCTATAAGGATTTGTTTTCAACTATGTTTTGGATTCATCTCTTATTTTTTAATCTTTTTTTGGTTATAAATACTCCTACCTATTGGTTCTCCTAAAATTTTCCTCTTATTTGGATTTCTTAGCTATTCTTATTTCAGTACATCCATCACTAATCTCCCACCTCTAGTATGTCATTCCTGCTACATTCAAGAGCTCACTCTTGAGCATAATTGAGGCAAAAATGGAATGACAAAGAGAATATATGATATAATATGTAACCATGCCATATAAAAATAATGGTGACCCTATATTGTTCCATAGGGAATGAGATTGGTAAGTATATAAGTAACATACTCAATCCCCTTTTTGATAGTCTGAGCTTTACCTTTCTAAGGATGCCTCCTCACAACTTTAGACTAGTCTACATTCACCTTATAAGGGTGAAGACAAACCCATTACATAATTTAGGCTTGATGATATGCACATGATCATAAACTATCATTTCAAATGGATTCACATGAATGTTGAGAACCACTTTTCCCATAAGTGTAGGCAACAAGTTGCCTCTAGAGATAGAGCCAACATAGATTCTCATTTGAGATCCTTAACTAGTTCTTATTTGAGTTACCCACCTCATTCATAATGGGAAACTCTATAAAAATAAACCCTAGCATCCTTGTTGAGTGAAATAAGCACTCAAACCCAATTTATCATCTGCATAATGTAATGCTTTCTAATCCACCTAATCCTTCCTTTAGGGTCTCAAATGATCACATTGATTTCAACCACCATATGTAGGCTATAAATCCATGAGATACCTATCACATGCATTGGGTTCATTGGTTATACCCTCATATTATTGAATTAATCCAACATATTGGGATTTTTCATCATCGTGAACCCTCCCCTAATTATGCTACATCACCTTATTATTCTTTTGCAGAAATACTCCATTCCCATGGTTGTTCACCACCATGTGTTTTCAAGGATCCCCATAATATGTGTCCCCCACTTCTATATCCACCTCAAAATCATATACAATACACCCAAGGTCATGATTACCCTTTCCTATGTAGGAACCATCACGATCCCCTTAAGCCTCCTCATTTAGCTTATTTCTATCTAGCCATAAACCATGCCTATGAGGATCATCATGAGAATCCTCTAGCCCCTTAGGTGTACACCATTCTCATCCCATTCCTATACATGAACTTACCAAATCAAATACAAGGTAGGATGTTAGTCTCATGTAACATATCATGGCATTAATAATCTTGAGTACATTTTGGGAACATGGTAAAGGCATGATGTTAAATTTATTCACTTGCACCCTACAAGCCGAGGCTTTGGTGTGGTTCTAGAATATGCTATTAGATTATTTTTATATTTAATTTACATTGATGGATTATTTATTATAATAATTATATAATCTAGAATTTTAAACCTCAAAATCCAATCGCTCACTTCCATGGTCTAGGCTAAGGGTGAGTTAAACATCAAATTTATGTGTAGATGTTGTTCAAATATCCACATGTGCAAGACAAGGTTCATAAATAATCAAATTTATGATATTTTCAACCAATAATTGAGACAATAGATTCATTATGAGGCCTTAAAGCATGATCCTACCTCTTATGAGGAAGCTATTAATGAGTGTCAAAATATCAAGGTCTTCAAGATGCATGCAAACATTAGGCTTGTACCTACTAAAAATTACTCCTCCTCATGTGATCATAAATGCAATGTGATTACTGATGGTGTCACATATTATCCATAAAATGAAAATGTAAAAATGGATGGCCATGAGGTTAATTCTCTAATTAAGAGGCCAAAAAAAATAAGGCCCCTTAAAATAACATAAGAGGGTAATAAGTGTCATATCCTTATGATCTCATGAATTTATGTAAGTTTAACTAGATAAAGGTCCATTTGGATAAGGAATGTGTTTCCTAAAAATTTGGTGCTAAGATCTCATCCACTCCCTAGAGCTATCCATTTTCCAATCCTAACCATAATTTTGATGTGTTCACTAAGCCTATTCTTTACCAATACAAGGATAATAATAATAATAATAATAATAATAATAATAATAATAATAATAATAATAAGGCTAAATCCCATTGCTCTATTTCTTACTCTTATACTTCTTCTGGTTCATCTTTCTTGACTGACTTAAAAGGGAAGGCCAAGTGTGATTATAGCAGGGTATTTACTGCTATTGACATATCCATCCTCGATCTAGGTATAACCTTGTGATAGTAGGTTAGGGATTCATAAATTTAGGTTTGAATTTTAGTTTAATATCCCTCCTTGATCTAGGTATCTCCTTTACTTTGTCATTGAATAACTACAATTCTTCTCTACCAAGATATCCATATATAAAGTTATCTACATTTTCCCTAAGCAAAGGGTCATATTTGATGAGATTGGCCTCTATAGTGAGGTGACACTATGGGATGAGGCTTATGTTTTGTTAAACTCAAACATACTTGATCACGCTTGCCTATCTATCATTTCATTTAGCCTTGCTTCATTGGCAAACCCTTCCATTTTAGATAATAGGGATAGATTCCCACTCTACATTGAGACCTCGATCTATGATTGCCACATCAATAAATGCATCATAATGAGTGTGACACATTGAACAACATGACTTTTTAGGTGTCCAATAAGCTAGGTATTATCCATATAAAGCTTTATTACTCTCACCATAACTATGTTGGTTTCAATAATGACATAGTCACACTTATGGGAAACATGAAGATTTTGGTCAATTTTAGACCCAAGAGTGTCTAGATCATGTTATATGTGTGTAGATATTAATACTAAATATTCATAGGATATTAGTCTTATAGATTTGAAAAATATCAATTAGGGATCTGCTTCTTAGTTTTAGACCTCACTACTACCAAAAAACTTACATTTCCCATATCACTATACCTAAATTCTTATCTCTTAGTCTGATCCATATCATTTTAATGACCCAAGTCTCATGTACTATAAAAACTAATAAACATATTTAATTTTTAGTTTAAGATTTATACTTGTTTTCTAGTCTTCTGAATAATAGTAGCCATATAGGGACACTACCATTGACGATAGTGTCTAGATCCTTATCTAGTGTCCATTAAAGAAAATTCATCCAATGAAAAAATGATCCAAACCTAGGTTTTGGCCTATGTTTCTTAATGAACCCTGTCATAAGATATTTTTAAAAGGTGTGGTATAAATATAAGTCTAAGACTTCTCATTCCTCATCTATCAAATATCAAGAAAACACATATTAAATCTAATTCAATCAACTTCAAAATCACTCTACTCTACCCTATTCATACCTATTTTAATATAAATAACATGATCAATCATATTATAGTCCTAAATCATTCAGAGAGAAACCCATTAGAGATATTTTTTGAATTATAATCTAGATCACTACATGCATATTCATATAGTAAATTTCACCCTTGTGTACACACATTCCAAAACATAGGGGAGAAATACATAAATGTGAGGCCCTCCTTGGAGTATTGTCTATGTAGGCAATACCCATAGATACAGGTCTTTGGAGAAGTTTGGCATCGTGAGCCTACTAACCCATTTTTTAGCAAGCTCATTTTAAGGGTGAAGAGATAAGATCTGATCAATCAAAGAATAGTGACAACCTCTATCTTATATCTAAATACATTAGTATAAAGGTGATATAAAACCCAAAATAATTAAATTGGTGACATACCAATCTAGTCATTATTATGTATGGGACACATATGTCACAATTAGACATTAACATTGATGATAGTGTCTAGATCCAATAGTAGTGTTTGCAACCATAAAAGTGGATTTTATGGAATCTAATGACTACTATAGAATATTGATCCTACCTAAATTAAAAAAAATCTACTCCATATCTTCCCACACATAGTAAACCAAGTACCATTGTTTATTATTTATTACAATATTTTTCATTAATTATACTTTACTCTTTTTATCAATCTCAGTTGTATAAATTTAGAATATTATTTATCTATGTTATTTATTAATTGGCCCACTATATATTAGTTTATTGCCCTTATGTCAGAATTAATTATATATTTTTAACCCTATACTACCACTTCTAAATTTTAGGGTTAAAATTTGGTGAACTCAACCTCTGAGTCTTCCTTTACAAACGTAGCTTAATATAGGGTTTCTAATATCCCAAGGTTTTAACTTGATGTGATTGATTTTCAGATCTAAAAATTTACCCTAAGGTTTACACTCCTATGGTTAAAATGGTTTCATGTGCATCCACTTAAAATTTCTTCCTCCTTGATTGGTGTATTTTAGGTTCTAAACAAATCCATTTTAAAATTCCTTAGATATTTTTCTACTCAATTTGGGTTTAAAATTATAGTAATTATTTAGTGAATTTTTTTATATCATGTTAGAATGACATAATTTGTATGTCTCTTCTTTTCTATTCTTATATTAGTATCTGAAACATTTAAATTAGATAAAAATGAACCTATTCCTTTTCCTAACCCTAATGAAGGTGATAGTTATAAACCCTTTAATCAGGTCCATGTTATCACTCTTCTAAGGGGTAAGGTGTAATATTTAATGGTTTGAAATTAAGGAAATCAATATGTCCTTCCTAAATCCCCTCCACCTCCCAATCTATTTTATAATTATTTGTGTGTGCATATTCAATTTGAATCACCTATAGTTTGTGTTTTCAAAACCCTCAAGGATCAAATCACCACTATGGTAAAGTTAATAGAATCTTTAAAATATATATATTATATATATATATATATATATATATATATATATTTAAATTGAAGGCCCACATAATTGGAAACTCATATTACATACCTACAAAATCCAAAATATGATAGTGTTAATCATGTGTTTGCATCTTCATCTAGTAGTGTTATACCCAACAAGGTTTCATATCAAAATGAAAATCTACAATATAATAAATATAAAACACATGATTCATAAAGGGAATACAAGTATAATAAGATATTAAGTGAAATATTAAGATAAATGCTTCAAAATAAAGTGATTTAATTACCTCCTCTACATCATTTATGGAGATCAAAATACTATTGTGTATATCATAAAAGTTATGGGCATTATACAAATTATTATTTTTCATTGAAGAAAAAAATAAAAAATCTAAATGACCACGGTGATCATATCATTCATACAGAAATAAATAAACTCACTCACATTATGAGTACCTCTCCCAAACCACAAGGTCCAAAACAACAAGTATGGACACCAAAGGATAATTCAAAACACAAGCACTTAAAAATTCAAAAATTAGAGTAAGAAAATAATTAAAAGGCATAATTAGAGTAAGAAAATATTAAAAATAAATAAGTATATATAGATATGTTACAAAAATATCAATAAGTCAAATAAAAAAATTCATAGTCTCCTAGTGTTCAAGCAAAGATAGATGACTCTTCTCTAATCCATAATGAGATGCAAAATTTTGAAAATCATGAACACACTCAAAATAATAAAATATTCAAGAAGGAAAATAAATCTACAGTGTAGTTAATTTTTATTATATAGATGATCAAAATGGTATATCCAAAGTCCAAGAATAACCTAAGACATTACATATTTCCTATACTAATTATTACATTGATGATTATGATCATAATAACATAGAATATTAGCATGATCCTAGTGATATTGATTATAAAGCATATGAATATGACACAAACATCCCCTTGATGATATCATTATATTCTAGTAATACTTTTCCTTTGTCCATAGTATTTTTCTTATCAATTCAAATTTCAAAACTTCAAAAAAATAAAATATTCAAGAAAATACAAAAACATTCAAATAAATTTAAAAAAAAAATAGCATTCTCATGTTTATTATATCCTTGGAATATATTTTGTTTGATTTATGTTATTAAATATCATATAATTTAATTTATATATACACATATATTTCATATATATTTGAGTGTGATACATGCATACCCAAACACATGGTCTATGCACTTATAGATGTTGTAACTTTCCTCTACTCATGTCATATAGTACATTTAGGGTGTTTACTTCTTTGATCATGATTTATACATGTTACATATACTTTATGATAATTTATACATTATCATGTTTAATACTATATGTTAATTCTTACACATGTCTATATCCATGATTATATCTTTCACAGTGTATTTGATATGCTATACTAAAAAATATTTTTAATAGCACATATATGTAAGAATTAGTATAATATGTGTATGCTAGTTTCTTATACTTCATTTATTCAAATTGTCACTTCCTCTAGTGTATTAAATTTCTTTCTATTGTCTTACTTATTGAACATTTAAATATGTTCTTTGCTTATTTGCCCTTGTGCCATATATGCTGATTAGACATTTGAATATTTAATTCTATATGGATTAGAAATTTAAATATGTCAATAATTTTGATTGTGAAAAATTTAAACATGCCTCATGTATGAGGTCTCCCTGGACCATTCCTTTACATTACATTTAGTTCTCTCACATTTTCATAGTTTTCTAGATTAAAATAGGGGCATGTCATAAGAACATGATCTCCACACTTATACATTTTCAGAGTTTCCAAATTGTCATGGGGGTCATGTCATAATAACATGACCTTCACACTTATAAAAATACTCATTATCTCCAGACATTAGTGGGGGCATGTCACAAAGGCATGACCTCTTCTATTTCTTAAACTCTAGTTTAATTCCATGATTTATATATACACTTAGGTTAGGATATTATATATTGCATTAATTATTTATATATTTAAAATAGATTTTTTTAGATATATGACTCATACACTCAATATTAAACATATTATAGGTGAATATGCCATCATATTGAACCAAAAATTCTAAAAAATACCAATTATACTACTCACTATGATGCAACAATTACACTAGGATGTATATTATCAAACTTTTTTGTTTTAGTTGTGGGTTCATTTTATAGGTTAAAGTGATTAAATCATTCAACCTCACCAAATTTATATATTAGATTGATTAAATCATATAGTCTCACCAAATTTATAGGATGAGTTGATTAAATCACTCACCCTCACCAAATTATGTCTATTCACACTTGAGTTGTGTGGTTGAGATATAATGATCTCAATGGCCATGTCATAACTCATCCTTACACTAGATTATGGGCATAACATCTTCCAATATACCTATCCAAATTTATAAGATTCATGTATGAACCTATTACATATATAATTATTCATAAAGAAGAATCTTTACTAAGAGAAAGCATCAAGATGCAACATGGTCACATAAACACACATTTATACTCCTTCCTTGCTCTATTTCTTTTCAATAATTTAAAATTTCAAATTATATACACTAATTTAAAATATAACATTCTCTTGTTTATAAGTCATACAATATAAAATCACTTAGAGTGATCTTAAGAAAAGTTAAGGTGTGTTATACACACTCAAGTGTGCATTTATTTCCTTTAAACTATTAATTTCATACTTATGAATTACTAGATTAATGGGGGGTAAATATAGATATTAAAACTAATTATTGATAGCATCTCTCTATTTTACATTTAAAAACTATCAATCAGGGTTTTACCTTTTAGTTTTAGAGCTCCCTATTATTGAAAGGCTCACATTCACCATCTCATTATGCTTATCTCTTAGTCTAATCCATATCATTCTAATGACCATGGTATTATCTAATACATATAAATATTAAAACTTGATAAACATCCTTCACTATCAATTTTAGATCCATACATATTTTCTAGCCTTCTAGACACTACCGACCATAGAGAGACACTACTACCAACTATAATGTCTAGATCCTTATCTAGTGTATACTATCCAAAAGTCATCCAATTTATATAATGATAAAAACACATGGGTCAACATAATTATCTTAGTGAAACCTACCATGAGATATTTTTAAAAGGTGTGGTATAAATATAAGTCTATGCCTTCTCATTCCTCATCTAAAACACCTACTAAAGCTAAATCAATCAATTACACAATAAATCTATTCTGACCTATTCATCCCTATTTTCATATCAAGCATAAGAGTAGTCATATTATAGGTATGAAGAATTTAAAGAGCATCCCATGAGTTATATTTTTTCAAATTAAAAGCTAGACATTTCATGCATCTTTATATAATATATTTCACCATTATGTACACACTTTCTCACACATAGTGAAGCATTACCTATGTAGGTAGTACTCATTGATAGAGGGGTATTTGGGTCAACTCAACACTGTGAGCACACTAACTCATTTTTCATTAAGATCATTTCAAGGGTGAAGAGATATAGTTTTATCAATCAACAAAGAGTGACAACCTGAATCCTAGATATGAATACATCAATATAAAGGTGATAGAAAACCTAGAATAATGAAGTTGTTTACATTCTGATATAGTAATTATTATTTACTATACACATGAACCATAGTTAGACACTAGCATCAATGGTAGTGTCCAAATCTGATGTTAGTGTCCATTTCCATATAAGTTCAATTTATAAAATCTAATGACTGATCTTGAATACTAATCCTAAATACTGATCCTACCTAGTTTACACATGTTTCCAAACTAGAGTTGCTTGCACATAGTAAACCAACTAACTATCATTATTTATTATTATTTGAAATATAAGTTAATAATTGTAATTTAATATTTCTAGTAATCTCAATTGTATAAATTTAGAATATTATTTATTTTATTTTATTTTTCTATTAATTGGCCTACTATAGATTAGTTTATCACCCTTGTGTTATAACTACTTATATATTATTAACCCTATACCACCACTTATAAATTTAGGGTTATATAATGTGTTAGACTTAGATTATTCATATAACATGATCCTTGGCCATATCTAGACTATTTTCATGTAGTCTGTTACATTAGAAACATTTCATGTAGTCCAATTTGTGCACAAAGGTGAGGATCATACCTTGGAGACTAACCTAGATCCATGGGCATAGCTATGCACTAAGATAAAACCCTTTGATAAGTATTTGGTCTTGTCCTTATGTGGTCATGGTAGTTTAACTGAGGAACCTATTGATTAATCTTTCTTTATTAAGGATGAACTATTTGATCTTGATAACTATTGATCGATGTTAGCTCCTCTTACACTTGTTGTGTGAACTTCCATTCCCCTTACTCGTTTATGCATCAAGATGGCTCTTCACTCTTAGGATAATTATTTATAGATATATCCATGAATTTTAAACCTCTTCCTTCATCATGAATTCCCCATCATGGAATAATAAATATTAGTGTCTCCCATACAAAGGCCTTTAGAGTTATTGATTCAAATATCAAGTGCCATAAAATCCACATCATTAAATGTAACTTATTATATGGGAGGAAATCTTAGAATAAGCTTATGATGGTGTGTTAAAAACACCACCACCCTCTCACTCATCTATTTTTAGAGATCTTACTCACTGATCATGGCCCTTATTTTCCCTTTGGTCTCTTTCCATAACTATTTGAGGCCTTTTTATCCCTTAAGATAACATGTCACTGCTTAACATGCTAATCCATAACCTAGGATATGATTTAGAATGATAATTCATGGTTTGAATTTAAGATAGTCCACATATAAAACTATCAAGCCATGTCCTAGGCTATCATTAGCCTAACAATCCCTAGGTCTTGCTATAACACCCTTGTTCATGGCTCCATGTTGGTATGGGACCATTGTTCCTCTATTCACTATAAAAATGTACTCTAGAGGTTTTGGCCCATTTCAAATGTAATGGGGGTCTCTAGCCAATTTATACATGAAGGTGAGGTTCACACCTTTGAGACTGACCTAAATCCTTGGGAATGGATATATTATAAAATAAAGTCCTTAGATGAGGATTTTTTCATGTCATTATAGGGCCCTAGTGGTTCAACCAAGGCACATGTTGATAAATATTGATTTCTAAAGGATGAAATATTTGATCATGTTGACTATTGATTCATGTTAGCTCCTCTTACACCTATTATGTGATTTTCCTTACCTCTTAATATTTTAGGCATCAAGGTGGCAATTCACTCTTAGGATAATTATTTTGAGATATATGCATGATCATTAAGCCTCTTTCCTCATCACAACTTCCATGTCATGGATTCATAACTCTTAATATCTCCCCTAAAAATGCCTTTAGATCTATCAATTTAGATATCAAGTTCCATTTATTCCATGTCATGAAACATAACTTATTCAAGGAGAGGAAATCTTATAATAAACTCATGATATTATGTTACAAACACCACCACCCTCTCACTCATCTAGGTTTAGAGATGTGATCACTAAGGATGGCCTTTATTTTCCCTTTGGTCTCTTTCCAAGCCTATATAAGGCCTTATCATTCCTCCAAATAGTATGCCATTACTTAGAATTTTAATCAATAGCCTAGGATACAATTTTTCATGTTAATTCATTGTTTGAATTTGAGTTAGGCCACATCTAACACTATAAATCCATGACTTGAGCTACTAGTGGCATGGAAAGCCCTAGGTCTTACTAAAATTTTCTTGTTAGTGGATTCATACTGGTAAGGGGACCATTTTTCCTCCATTCAACATGAAAAATCCACCCTATAGATTTTAACCCATTTCAAATGCAATAGGGATCTCTGTTTATTCCCTGAAACATGATGGCACCTATTTTTAGACCGTTTAGGTCTCCTTGGCCATTTTGGCATGTAAACTCCTCTTTGGATGCATCTCAAGTTAAAATTAGAGTATTTTGATTATTTTAATTAATAGTGTTATTTATTTCTCATATTTGCTCATCTAATGAATCTCTTTTTCTATTTAATTATGGTCTCTACCATGTTATGGGTTATTAGTTGTGGTTGGTTGGAACTTGAGCTAGTTTTATCTAGCTAGTATTTATCTTTCATGAGTCTCATATTTCCCCTATTTACCTCATGCTACAATTAGAATTGTTATCCTTCATATGATTATGGCTTTGTCACATTATTTGTCTCCATTTTTTAGCTTGATTATTTCAATTTGTTATATTATTTCACTTTGTGATAATATAGTCCCCTATGGTTGTGTTATGTGTCCTTGACCCCCATCATGGTGTACCTTTCTATGGTGATTCACACTGATGGTGATAATAGAGGTAACCTAGTACATATGGATACTACCTAGAATATTGATGACCCATAAGGACATGAGATTGTTTTAGATCATTTATTCCTTACTAGTGAGATAAATAAAGTTTTTGAGTATCATGAACTTATTAGATCCTTGGATAATACCTTTTCACTATGCATGTGCTTTATGTAGTTTTTATTTGACTCACTCTTAGCCATGTATCAGCTCATTGGGGTTTAAAATGTACTTATCATTTATTTTCTACCCATATTCAATATGGCATGTGATTTGCTCTTATTTTTAGGACTTATATATCTCCCACATCCCTCATTCATAGAACACCAGAGCATACACTCTAGTGAATGCCATCTTGGATTTTTTAGTTTGATGTAACTCTTTATCCCTTCTTATACAGGTGTTGGAGTTGGAGCTAGAGTTGGATCATGAATAGACTTATACCCACTAGATTATTCCTTTAATATTAAATCTTATAATATTATTATCATGTGAGTACATGTGATGTTATCTATTTTCATTTTTATTGTCTCATTTTTTAATTTTTTTTGGCTTCCAAGTTTTGCAAAACAATCCTTTTTCTATTAAGTATCAACTACTTATATCCTAAGGGAATATATAATCATGTTATTTTTACACTATTCCTCTTTATGATTATACTTATGTTCATAATGCTTAATAATAGACATAAAAAGATGATATTTACCCTAAACAATCATTTAGAAAGATGTATGACCTTCCTGCACCCTAGTGAACCTTCCCACACCATGTCAGACCTTTCCACATCTTTTTGAGACCTCATAGGTAGTGTTATAGACTATTTCACTAGTTATATAATAGAATAAATGGCCTAAGCCATATATTTTCCTATTTATTCCATCACATAGGCCATAACATTACTAGAATAAACCCATTTTAGTTTGGAACATTGAAAAATAGCTACTTTTTGGTAAGTTCAACCATTGGAAACCTTATCAGTTGTAAACCTACCTAAAACCCTTTTTTATTTTGATTATACTCTATTTTATCATCACTCTTAAGATAAATTCATACTTTTACTTGGTATTTATATTGGATTAAACATTTTTATCCATAGTTACTCATGTCTTTGTTGTTTCTTGCTCTCATGATGTGTTAGTTGGCATTATACCTAATTTGTGTACTTGGATTGACTCTCACACCTATTTCCTCACTCACTCTCATACATTTTTAGAATCATATTAAATATATCTCATCTTGTATCTTAGTCTTCATTTGATTATGATCAAACTTAGACTCTTGGTTGGTAGATTCTTGCAATATTGTTAAACATAGTCTAAGGGCACCATGATTGCAAGATGAAATCATTATTTTGGTTTAGTTTAGTGATATTTATTGGGTTAAATATTAAATGATATGGTTAAATTAATTTTAAAAAATAATTTATCATTGGTTATAAAAATATTATGCATTTTCATTTGTAAACATCTTTCCTTTATAATCATCTTTCATACCCTAGGGATGTATGTTTCTAAATCACTATTTATTTTTGAGATTAATTACTTGTTTAAATAGATTTGATTCCATATTTGAATATCATTGTTTATTTCCTTAAATTTATTTCATTTTTTATTTAGAACATTAGAGATGCTAATTTTGTGTTAATCTTGATCACACTAGCCCTAACCTAGTTTTATAAGTCTGTCTTTGGCCTAGTGCAAGCTGAAAAACTAGATAGTTATCTTAGACATATAGTTCCTTCCTATGTCCTTCATCTTAATAGGTGTTTTTTTCTTACCCTTTTCCAAACCTTAGTGTTTATTTTGGATTCTTGGAGATAAATTAAGATCTACTGTTGAGAATAAGTCTAGATATTTTATGAAACTCATAATATGGTTCTTCCTCAAGGGTGGGTGGGTATCGTGCCATATATAACCTATTTATAGGAACATAATGAATAAGTAATTATTATCAAGGCTTAGATTGGTTGATTCAAAAAAAATATTTTATGTATTTTGATATATTTAATGCACTTGGCATTGGTGTTATGAGTGACTAGAGACTTTCTTAAATGAATAATATGGTGCCATTATTTATTTAGGAGATATAATTGGCTTGGAACATATAAGTGTATCCAAAATATATGGTGTAAGTGATATTAAAATATCATAATATATAATGAATTGACAAGGTATAGACATAAATAAATCATGAACCATGTTATGGAGAGGCTCATAAATAGTAGGAACTATACATGAAGTATAAGTTGGAGTTATCTCCATCTCAGATATATCAATACCAACTAAAAAAGGAATGATGTTAGGAAATTTAGAAAGAGGAGTGTTAGTTTAGATGATGTTAACTAAATTAATTATAGAATAAAGTGATTATTTATTGTAATATCTTTGAGGGGAGGAATGATAATGGAGGATTTCCACATCCTTGGCTTGGGTGTAGCCAAAAATATATGGGTTATATAAGGTATAACCATCATCATAATCAAAATTAGTAATGTGTATATATATATGTCACTATAAGATAAATAGGGATGAGGATTATTAGGAAAAACCATATAAGTGGGTAACTCATTAGTTGGCTTCTTACATGAAAGGACTCACAAGGTAGGTGTAAATTTAACCATGATGCTAGAAGGAAGATCTAATATTTTGATTTTTAGACTAATATCATTGGGTTCATCATCATTAAAATCAAGGAGGGTGGGTGGAATATTCCCCATAATCTAAAGGTGACCACTATAACCTCAGTTGGAGTTGATAATACTCATAAAATTGTGTGTTAGGTAAAGGTTCAAAGGTTGGGATTTTATAGGCATCATGTTCTTAAAATTGTTTTAAATTGTAAGGGTTGGTATCATATTTTACCTTATATATAACACAAATATAAGTAAAATTTACACATTATCATTTAAAATAGACCACAACCCTCATACAATGAGTCAATATAAATAATGCAAAATATTATAATATAGAGGAAAATTGAACTATCATGACCTTAACTCTAACTATAATAGGTGGTACCATGATAATAAGATAAACACATCATAAAGGATTGATTTTTATTAAATCATATTCTTGACACATGCTATGGGTATAATTAAGGTTGCATTTAGAGTACTCTAAAATTTTAATGATTTTTGAAGAAGTGACACAAGTGTTTGGACTTTGTATATTAAGGCTCACTTGACTCAAATATCACCAAATTAGATGATAATAAATATAGGGGGTTAATATATATGAATTAATATTTATTTAGGAATTATTTATGTGATAAGAAACTTTAATGAGATAAATGCATCTATAGTGTGATCAACATCGATAAACATATTTTTGTATTATTTCAAGATACTTTCCTCAGACTTGGGTAGTATAGCTTCTTGCCCCATAGGTTATGGTATATGAATTTTAATATGAATAATATAGTTTTGGTGTTATGGATAAGTCTTCATCATCTCAACAAATAATATTTAAGATGGGAATATAGAAATTTATTCTATGAGTTCCCAATCATGAAAGCTAATGTGAGCTAGATAGGATTATGCAAGAGGGATGAATTTTTTATTAGATCAAATTTAGATGAACCTAATCCTAAATTAATATAATTTGGAATAAAATTTTATAGTATCAAAACTCTAGTATATTTTAGGTAGGTTGAGCTAACTGTATCTACCTGGACGATATAGTTCATGACACAAAACCATAAAAAATAGACTACATTAGCCTGACCTATACAGTAGAATAATGAAAATATGAAGAAATAGGAATTACCAAATTAGTTGATATAATAGATGTATAACTAATAAAATATAACTATACCAAGATGATAGATATAATTAAAATAGAGCCTGCCAAAAAATATACTATATTGAGTTGGCCAACATAGATGGACCTAAATTTGAAAAAAGAGACCATACTGAGATGGTTGATATAATAGGAATGAAAATTTTCAAATAAACATATTATATAGATTTATTCAATACCATTTTTAATATAGGAAAGTGTACCAAGTTGTATGATGTATTATTATCTACAAAAAACTATATCAGGGTGGTTGATACAATGGTACTATTAGAAAGTACATAAGTAATGACTTTTTTGGATCCAATAGCCAAAAAATGACATGGAAGATTATATTATACTATTATATAGGTTTAATAAGGAATATTTGGATTAATATGATAAGGATTTAAGTATGAAATAACATGATTCATGTTTATGTTTATGTTTATCATTTTTCATTATTTATTTGAAGAATGAGGGTTAACCATGATTTTAAAAACATTAACAACTAGTTGGGAAGGGGTTTAATTTTTATTTTTAGCTTGTATATTTTGAGTATTATTTGGAAAAGGATAAACATAAATGGTAATGTGATTATTTCATTGGTGAAGTGATTTATATTTTATTTTAAAATCATAAGCCTTAACTACTTTTTCGTAGGTTTGGTGACACTCTCTAATTATCACTTGATGGTCAAAATTTGGACAAAATAATAACTCAAAATATATATGTATAAGTTGATTATATATTTAATGAGAATGAAATTAATTTAGTTGAAACCAAAAAATAATTTAGGGTCATACATATGATAATTATGAAAGGAAGGATCAAAATATCTAGTTTAGGGTTGAGAGAGGCACCTTATAATCTCATCTAGGGACATATACTGATGTATTTCACAATTGTTGACTTTTTATGGAGGATGAGGAGGTTGGAAGGACTTACCTTTAAATTTGGGGAGAAAGTCTCTTCATTTGATAGTATGGGTATAATTTCATGGATGTTTTTATTAAAATCATAAGTATCAGAGACACCATCATTATTAACATGCTTGTTTTTAGGTCTCGTAAGCATTTGAGTACCAATATTATGTTATTAATGATCAAATTTTTGTATAAGTTAGTATTTGTATTTGTATTAATATAATGCTTCCTATAATTATTTTTGAGAAAGAGTCCCAAAAATATATTTTAATTTTGAATTTAATACATTGCTAAAAATATGGAAGAGGTTTTCTTCCATTATATTTTGCTCAACTTTGTTGGTTAAGGCTTTCCAATGTTTGATAAAGGTTTGGATAGTTTTTTTTTTGCTTATTTGTAATTAGTAAAGTGAGATAATGTTTTCTTAGGAAAATAATTAAATTTAAAGTCTTGGACCAATGCATTAACTAAGTCTTCCAAGATATAAATAGAGTTAGACCTTAGTTGAATGTACAATTCTAAAATATTACCAAAAAAGGTTTTGATAAGCAGTTTGGTAATTGAAAATCTATTAAGTTTAATCTAGTCTTTATAAAGATTCTCAAAGGCCTTGAAATTCAAATCAAGATCAGTGGATCCATTATAGGAGATCACCTATATCAATGTTTGAAATTTAAAGGACCAAGGGTTAATTTTAAAGGTGTTTGATAACTTTGTTATGAATTGGGGGTTGCATAATGAAATTTCCAAGATCATCTCTAAGGGGGTTGGGGGGAATTTTTATTTAAAACTCCTCAAAAAAGTTATTTATGTGTATTTTAAATTTTTAAAATTTGGTTTTACATTTGTATCATTTGAGCACTATTATTAGATTGAATATTATCCATTTGAATCATTTATTATAAAATAATAGGGTTGAGATTGGGATTATTTTGGTTAGAAGTAGAGGCTTAAGTGGCCTATTAAGATGGACTAGATATGGCATTAATATTAGTATTAATGTGAAATATTTTGTGTGGGCCTAATAAAATAAAGACCCACCATGTTAGTAATTATACTAGGCATGGTGGATGAGGAAAGAAATGGGGAAGTTACAAATGTATTTTTCCCAGGTGATGTTAATTTTTTTTTAGTAGGGAAAATAGAGAATTCCATATGGGATGTTGTCATGATGTGATAGACAATTATAGGGTCCTTTCCCATATTCTCAGGATAATATTAAAGAAAATTTCATCTCATTTGTATAGCCTATTTCACATTATTCTTAAACCTCATAGTATTGGAGTAGGTGATATTTTATACTATTTTTAGGGTTGTTATATAGATCATAGAATTTGAATCTAGTGAAAACTATATTATAATAGTTGGTAACTTGATCTTGAATCATGTAATTATTTTTGGAAAATCTATAGGGTAGTTAGTTACATAGCATTAGTATTATTATAAAATCCTTAAAAATATTGGAATGTTTCTTATTTGGATTGGTATAATATATGTTCCATTTTTAAAGATAAAGGATCAATTGTGCTAAGCTAGTCAATGTAGTTAATTGTATAAGAATATAAAATAGACCAAATCAATCTAGTCAATATATTAGGGAAATGAAACATGAAATAAAAATATGTATTAGATTGGATTATATAACACTTTCATAAAAATTAATGATATCAAGTTGGTTGATGTAGTTTGATAGGAAACTGAGCAATATGAAGTGTATAGGGTTGGTCGATGAAGTTGGAAGGAAAATCAAATTTATATTGGGATAACTGATGTAGTTGTAAAAAAAATAATAGAACACTATTGGAATGGCCAATATAATATATAATATAAGAAAAATAACAAATTTGATAAATTACCCAAACATAAATAAAATAAGAAAAAGGAAAGTATAACTAATCTAAGTGTGTTTGACTTGTAGGCTCTCAGATATACTGATATAAGTAATAAATAGTGAACAAGATCCAAAGGGAAATAACTACAAAGTATTACACTATTATATAACTAAATTATCCCATCCATGAAGTATGTTGAGAGTAAATTCTTAGGGATAACTACTTACTAGTGAAATATAGGGATAACTACTTACTATTGAAATATAAATCCAAACAACTAAAAGGCTTCTTATTGGCTAAAAAATAAAACCCTAGACACTTTCAATATAGTATGAGGTATGTGAAAGCTAAAGTATGTATATAGTGCTATCTAATGGTTTGAATATTGGGGTGATACCCCTCACACCATGGCTAAGATAAAATTGATAACCATTTTTTCCTAGACCAAAAGATCCTATGAGTTTTACAATTATTGGAACACAAATTCATATTGAAAGAAATAATAATAATATAGATGTTTCAAATTAAATAAAAATAGTAACATGAAATGAAGGAAATAAACACTCAAAACTATATCAAACTAGCTGATACATTTAGAATAAAAATTGATAAAATTGAATTGTATCTCATTAGCTGATGTAATTAGGAGTAAACACAAAATTATACCAATCAAGCCAATGTAGTTGGAAGAAAAAAAATTACTAGGCTATCTGATATAATTTTTATAACTAAAAATATCATATCAGGAAAGTTGATACATTTAGGCTAAAAATATATGATGGATTTAAAGATATCATTAAGAAACTAAAAGGAAAAACATGAAAATGATCTAAAGATAAGAATGATAACATTCCTATCAGGTTTAATAGAATGTATGCATGATCTAGGATGACTTATAATTATCCTATTTCTCTCAACAAACTAAGACTCAAACAAGGTCATAAAAATAGATCCTTTGTATACTTAGATGATAAGGATATAGAATAACCATAGAGATATAAGAGGGTAATTTACACTCAACTATCAACAGAAAAGGGTTTCAAATCCTAATCCTATGACATGGGGTGTATATCTTGTTGGGTCCAACACACCCATTCTCATATTTAAAATGGGACACTCTTGTTATGATTTGGTATTTAGTTTGTAGGTTTCTAGATGCAAAGTTTTATCATTTGAATGCTTCATTAATATTAACCAAGTCTAAAGTCAAGCCTTTTTTAACATAAGAAGTTCCATGCTTGATCCACCTAGTCTAAATTATACCTATAAAATATTTATTTTAGTTTTAAAGTGATCAAGTCTTTATAATTTCCCACTGTAAAGACTCGATCGATATTTAATTTTAGACTTGGCTATTTAGAAAGTTTTCAAATTTTGAAATTGATGGGAATTCATTTTTGTAGACTGATGAATCGTTATGTGTTCAAGCTCAAAATCTATCCTTTATTTTACATCTTTGTGTATTTTATCTTTTTTTGGATAACTTACTAATGACTTCATTTTACTTAGTTCTATTATTTCCTTATATTTTTTATACATTTACTCCCTGATCCCTTTAGATGATTGAGATCATGCCATATGGCATGATCTCATTCCCTTGAGTGCTTAGGGGACTTTGAAATATATATATTTTTAATTGGAAATCTCCCAAAACTTTGGGCCTCAATAATGTGCTATGTGGCATGATCTCAATGACGGAGACCAATAGATAACTAAAGGCATTAAAAAATTCTCATAACTATGGGACCTCATAACCTTTTAATATTAAAACCTTGATACCTCAAAAACTTTAAAGATTGAAATCTCAAGGGTATTATAATATTAACCTAAAATCCAAAGAGTTAAATGACATTGGTAAAGGCCCATGGCTTTAAGGCCCTGATTAGATGTTGCATGGCACCCTCATAGGATATTATGAGCCCAAAGTTATTATAGCAGTAACCTAAGGGCTCAAGTCATTGGTATCATTATCCAAAAGCATAGAGCTTAAGAACCTAATAAGAATCCATGTGGCCACAATGATGATATAGGTAAATATAAAAGTAAATCCTAGGGGTGATGATTAGTTTCCAAGTGGCAAAGTGGGACCCAATGGGCAAATAAAATATCCTAACAAAGGGAAAATGAATGTAAATCTAAGAAGAATCCATGTGACCAATGGAGAAGAGTTTAAGGCCAAAAAGTAGATAAATGGAAAAGAGAGATTAAGGACATAAAATAAGATGAACCCAAACCACATCAACAATATGAGTCATCATAAAGGGCACAAGCCTAAATTTGAAATCCTATCAAAATTTCAAAATGGCCAAAATTAAGGATAAAAATAGAATAAAAAATTGAGCTAGATTTTAAGGGATTTGACTAGTCAAAAGAGGTACATGGAGTGAACTGGTGGATTCATAACATGAGTATTATCCTAAGTGGGATGAATAGAAGAATCATTCAAAATACTTGGCCAAAAAGGGAGAAATGGGGATATAAATGTTTCACAACCATAGATAAAATATAAAATGGAATTTGGATTTCCTTTGAGAGTGGAGAGAGTATTCTAATTGAATGAAGTTGTAGCAGCCGAGAGTGGTAACCATGGATATATATGGGATCCTTGTGCTACTTGGAGACAAGTACCATTGTATTTTATATAAAATTTAGTCCAAATTATTTTTAAAATATGGGGAGATATTATACACAAAAACTCTATATAAATTGTGATAGGCTCAATCCTATCTTTTTCTTAGTTTGCTTTGGCTTGTGATTGTCTACTTGGAGGGAACTCTTAAATGTTTTTGTAATAACACTAAAATAGATACTAGTCTAGTTTGAAATTAATGATATTATTTAGTAGTATCCTTAATTTATTGATATTATTGAATTTATTAATGTTAATAAGAGACTATAATGCTTGTTTATTTATTAATATGTAGTTAGATTATGTAATAGCTAGTATGATTGTTCCTAAATTTGTATTTTGTTTAATTTGAAGATGTGTCAAGCCATTATGTGTAGTAGATATAGTCATTTCATATGTTTTTTATTTAATATAATTTAAAGGTAATATGTTGAGTTAATTCATCAAAATCTTTCCTATTAAGTTGCTTCAGTTTGTACCATAGCCAGACCTAGCACATAATGGTATAATTTGTGATCAAACATGCTTTTAAATTTTTAGCATTAAAAATATTATTTCAATAAAGGAACCACTTGATTTCATACCTTAATATTTATCCATTTTGATATTTTTTGTGATGAATATTCTACCCATTGTATTATAGCATGATACCCATGTGAACAAGGAAGTAAAAGGACTTAAGCAAACATCAATAAGAATTCTCAAACAATATGATGTTGATATAATTTATGGTGATTAATTACCATTGCTCACCTAGATAAATGATTTTAAATTTCCCATCCCTTGGATTGAAAAAGTTTAATCCTAAAATTGAATGGATATTATGTCATATGTAATGTTATCTCCATTTGTCCCATTAGATCAGTTAGTTTAATAATTGTTTTTATTGGGGTCACAAATTAAGACCAATAAAAATTGGCATTAGGAGGGCCTAAAGGAATTTTTTTATTGATTTAGTCTCACCACCATATACTTCTACTTCTCCAAATTTATATTGTTTTCCTAATGCAATTGATAAAAATTGGCACTAGGAGGAGAGCTAATGCTTGTTTATCTAGTTTGAAATTATAGATACTTTGTGTTACTTTGATTTATTATCTATTATCAATTTTTAGATTCTCTATATTTCATGTTTTATTAGTTCAAGGTTATTGGTATAAATATATCTAACTCATTTGATTTATTAAAAATTTTAGATCATGTTGAGTGAATCACTAGATCATGGACAATCATAGGTAGATCGATTGTATCCCCATTATAAATCTTTAAGAGAGAAAAAACTACTATAGGGAGACTAAGACCCTTATCCACCCCTACCAGTTCATCCTCTTAACCTGCCTATAATGGAACCCTAACCATTACTACACCCATGGATTGGTTATCAGGGTCTATAATAAATGTTCTAGGGGATAAGCATGATCTACCTAGGAACCCTAAGAGGTACCTTCCTATTAGAACGCAAATAGATACTAAGATAGGGGATGAATTAGTATCTAAACTAAAAATTGTCATTTAATTAATTTTAATGTATATTAAAAGATATATGTAGATCAAATCAATTATGTATATATCACACACACATAAATACACATGACACCATATTTATATATATAAAACCCAAAGTGAAAAACTACGGTGAGAATAGTTGATTTAATATATTATTCTAATCCAACCTCACATTCAAAATATCACTAGTTACACATTAAAGGGCACCAATCCTAAGGAGACATCAATCCCTTGATTTAAGAGAACCAACTCTAAGGAAGTACCCACTCCCTAATTGAGTACTGAATTAGCTTATCTAATGGCACCTACGTATCAGATTCTACTATGGAGCTACAAGTCTAGATTACAACATAGATTCATAAATGAATCCAATCATTCTATTCTCTATTATAGGTCTAGTTTATAATTGTTCATTCTTTGCACTTCATCTCTCTTCTCTTTTACTCTACCTTTTTGCTTCTATGTCTCCATATATATCTCTATTTAACACACTTCATCAATCTCTTATTCTCTCTCTCTCTATATATATATATATATACATACATATATATATATATATATATATATATATATATATATATATATACACACACACACACACACACACACACACACAACACACACACACACACACACACACACACACACACATATTCGAATCTACTCAACAGTAATAGCAATAGCTCTAATAACATTTTCTTGTGTTTGAGATGTCATATATATATATATATAATAAATGGATCTACGGTTCCATATCTTCATTGTGTTCACACCTATTTACAAACACATCACACTCTATTCTGGACTGAGTTCATTATCTCTTGAACTGTAAGTTTCTTGCATCTAAAACTCATGATCGACCATCATGATTCCTAGTCTTTTACTATATATAACATTTGTTGGACTTTAATTTTGATGCACATTCATTATTACATAGATTGATCAGTTACGTCAATAAATTTCCTTGTATGTGTCATGATTCATGGCTTACTTGCATGTTCCTACTGTGACCATTAGATTGATCATAGCTTTAAATATCGATCATTGATCTTTAGGTTGGCACCATAATCTAGTAGTCTTAATTGAAGTAGCTCAACATTAAAATGTGTCTATTTGATCAATATCTAATAGGATCACACTCTCTATTGGATCCTTGTACACTTCTAAAATTTAACTATTTCAACATTTTAAATGCATCTGTTTATCTTTCTGATCTCAGATTTTGCATGCCATTGGATCTCCAAAGATGTATGATCTTTACTTCTATCTAGTTGTAAAATGTTGAGATGTTTATCCCATGTCACTACTTCCTGAGGATTTGGATCACTTAAAATTCATAGATATTCTCAAAATTTCTTATTATTTAAATAACTATTATGTTGATAAAATTCAAGCACTTTATCCCATCTAAGTCCACTCACTCCATTAGATCTCCTTTTCATGATCATCAGTTCACCATTAGATCTTTTGACAAGCTTGATCTTTATTTGTGATAAACTCATAAGAATGTGACACTTGGCATTAACACATGAATTATACACATTGTTGTTAGTTATTGTTATTGAGACACTTGGAAACCTTGCATTGATCATTGACTTATTAAATTTAAACTATGTTATTGATTTACTATGTAGGTTCCATGATTATGACACTTATCACTAGATTATTTAATCATAGGTCCTTTTGACAAATTGACTTTGATATGCGTAGTTAGATCTTCAAATTAGAATTAAGTGCTTGATATTGATCAAGATGGGATAAATATAAATTTTAAGCCTTAGGAAATATTAAGTCCTTTGACCACTACTTGATCTGGTCATTTCTAGGTTGAAGGGCTAGTTTTACAACAATGATAAAGGCTTAAGTTATAACTTAAGCTACCAAGTCTAAGCTATATGTATTCAACTCCAAAATAGAATATGCATATTGATGCCATGACTTAAACCCTTAGTATTTATTTGAGAAACCTTGTAGTGTCTGAGATCAAATATAATTCAATTCTGAGCTCTCCTTCTCATTTAAACCTATGGACCATATATCTAGAATGCTCATGAAAAACCCATAACAGATCTTCTATTTGTTTCCTTTAAAAATTACCATATATGGTATTTATAAAATAATTAAAACTTTTTAAGACCTTTTGCATATTTTGACTAAGTATGGGGACCATTTCAATATGCTTGGAAGGCTACTTTACACCTGCATAACTCTTATTTCACTTAGTCACATGATTTGTAATTTAATGCATAAGATACTCTTATATAGGGGATTCCATCCATATATATAATTTCTCCTAAAGCCTTCATGTGTGAAATATATGACATCATAAAATTTCCTAATTAGCTTTCTCTTGCAACCTACAAATTTGATTAAGTGTTAAAAAACACTATCAAAATTCCTAGGAGCCCAACTTTGCTCAAGCATATCTTTTGTCACACTATGTCAAATAACTTGAGATTTAATTCAAATAAACTAGGCACAAATATGAACAAACCCATATGATATTTTGTCCTAACACATCCATGTGTTAAAATTCTAACCTCATCAACATGCTTACTTGGATTTGTTTATCCCTTTTGTAAATTTGGCTAAGTATAGAAACTAAGTGATTTTTGTCTAAGTAGCCAACTTTGTATCCCAAAATATTCTATTGTGCTTCATCTCATGACATAAAATATGGTTTATAATAACTATGGACTAATGTGATCATAACCATATGACTAGTTCCCCTAGACTTGTTCACATGTGGCAATGGTGATGTTAGGAAACTGGCTTCCTAGATTTTTTTGTCATAGACCCAAAATGTTTAGATGATCAATATGAAGAACCAAATGAATTCCATTCAAGAACACAAGAATCACAATCATCCTTAACCTTTGATAATATCTATTTCACATACTTAAATCATAATATTCAATCTTAAACATCAATGACATGATCATAATGTCCCTTTTGACATCAATGACAATCATATTTCTCACAATCTCCCCCTTTGTCATTGATGTCAAAATAAATGCTCTAATATTTTAATATTTTGTTCCTTCTCTGGAATTGATTATATTGGCTTATGATGAGTATGAAATGAATTTATTTATACCAAAATTTATCCCACTTAGGAAATGGCATGTTTGACTAATACTCAACTTAGACACTTTCTCTACTTCTTCTTTGACATTTGAAATTTTTTCCAAACTTTTACAGAGAGCATTACTCTTTTTCTCCCCCTTTGACATCAATGGCAAAGAGACTCTTTCTAACTATTTGTACACATGTTTCCCTCCCTTTATCAAATAAATGGGTTTGTCCAATAGTCTATAACCATCAATTCATTATAAATTTGTAAATATATGCATACCTTAGTTACCTTTTCTCTCTTCTTCCAAGGATTAACAAATCTTATGTATGACTCCCCCCAGACTCATGCCTTATCACTAGGATCTAGTGATGTGATGTAGGAGCCAGCACTTCCAAATTCTATCATAGCTACTAAAATTATTCCTTAGGGAGAATTTTAGTGAATATGTCAGTAATTTGATCCTAAGTTAGCACATACTCCATCGTGACCTCTTGATCTTGATGTCTTTTATTTTTTTCTTGATCCATAAGATTTGAGTGCAACATGCCATTGTTGCCACATACTTTAATTTTGATGTACAAAGAGTAATTGACTCTTGATTTTTTATTAGCCATGAAACAAGTATATTTCTAATGAAAAATGCACCATCACTAGTTCTTCTTTTATCATCCACACTTCTTTCCCAATCGGCATTTGTATAAGCTATTAAAGTGAAAATTCACTAGTAGGATACCATAGGCCATAGTCAGTTTTTATCTTGATATATCTAAATATATTTTTCATTGCATTTACATGTGATTCTTTAAGATCAACTTAAAATCTTATAACCATGCACACTAATTACATGATATATGGTCATGATGCGATTAGGTATAACAAGATACCTATCATTGATCTATACATAGTCTAATTTGCATCAAGGGACTCATCCTCTTTTCTAAACTCGCATCAAATTATCATGGGAGTAATAAATGGTTTTCTATCTTAAATTATAAATTTCTTGAGAATTTCCTTTTCATACTTGGTTTGGGATATGAATATCCCTCCATCATTTTTTGATATTTGTAGACCAAGGAAGAAAGAAAGCTCTCCAAGCATAGACATCTCAAACTCACTTTGCATTTGTGTAGTAAATTATTTGCACATTTTATTATTTCTACCACCAAATATGATGTCATCTACATATAAAAAAATAATCAACATATACTCACCTTTTGACTTGAAATATAGATTTTTATCTATACATCCTTTGTTGAAACCTTTTTGTTGCATGTACTGGTCTAATCTGGAATACCGTGCTCTAGGTGATTACTTTAGATATTATAGAGCTTTCTTTAGTCTGTACATAAAAACTTCTTGTTCTGATAGATGAAAACCTTCAGGTTGTTCTATGTAGACTTCCTCTTCTAGGTTCTTATTCAAAAAAGTAGACTTAACATCCATTTAATAGACTTTAAACTTCCTATAAATAGAGAATGCTAGAAATATTCTTATGGATTCCAATCTAGCAACTGGAGCAAATGTTTCCTCAAAATATATGCCCTCAACTTGTGCATATCCTTTATACACCAATATTCCTTTATTACTTATAGCAACTCCGTCCTCATTGAAATTATTTTTATAAACTCATTTTGTACCTATCACATTCTTATTAGAAGGTCTTGGAACTAACTGCCAAGTTTTGTTATTTTCAATTTGGTTGAGTTCTTCTTTCATGGCTTTTAGCCAATTCTCATCCTTTTTGGCTTCAACATAGCTCTTAGGCTCAATTTTAGACATTAGAGTAAAACTTACTTGCTACTTATTCATTACAGCTCTTCTCCTTATATGAACTCCTTCATTCTTATTGACAATTATTTGATCTTTAAGATGATCCTTTTAAACAAATCTTGGAAGTGATTTTTCATTCATTTCATTAGCCTCTTCATTTATTTTATTCTTCTTCAACATCTGATTCTTCAATATTGATTTCCTTGTCAGGTTCAACATGTTTCAATCCTTATCCAACCTTGAAATTGATTCTCTCTAAAATATTGTGAAGGATTTTATTATAATATACATAGTCTTTGATTTGAGTAAATTAACCAAGAAATATTCCTTCATCACATTTTGATTCAAATCTTCCCAATTTATTTTCTTTTCTCTTAATGTAACATTTACTTCCAAACACTCCAAAGTACTTAATAGAGGTAGGCTTTCCATACCATAGCTCATAGGGAGTTTTATAAATGTTTACCCTTAGTTGAACTCTATCAAAGATATATAATATTATTTGGACTACTTCTCTCTAGTATCCATTAGGAAACTTGGCCTCTTTTAGCATTGTTATGGCCATCTCCTTAACTATCATGTTCTTTCTCTCAACAAATTCATTCTATTATGGAGTCCTTGTTGTAGAGTAATGAATTTTGATCCCATGCTTCTCAAAATACTCTATGAACTCATTTGAGGTGAATTCTCCACCTTTATTAGATCTTAAACATTTGATTTTTCATCCAATCTCATTCTCTACTATGGCTCTAAAGATATTGAATCTTTCAGATGCCTGAGACTTGTCCTTCAAAAAGTTTACCCATGTCAATCTTGAGTAATCATATACAAATAAAATTAATTATCTTTCTCCTTTAGATCCTTTTATCTTAGTAGTACCAGAAAGATTAGTATGAACTAATTCTAGAGGCTTTGTAGTTGCATGCTCTTTTGTTTAAAATTATACCCTTGTCTACTTGCCTAGATGGCATTCCTTACAAGTAGTGTCTATAAGTTTGGTTATATTATGCATGTGTCTCTCACACTTATTTGAGATCACTTTTACTAGGTCATAAAAGTTTACATGACCCATTCTTCTATGCCATAACTAACTCTCATTAATCTTTCATATCATTCATCTATTACCATTCACTTCAAAAAGATTATAGATATTGCTTCTAGTTCTTTTTCCTTTTGCAACTAGTTTTATAGATCTATTTAACTTATATCCTTTTATATTAAATGTGACCTTATATCCATTATCACACATTTGGCTGACACTTAGTATATTATACTTCAGTCCTTTAACATAAACGACATCATATGTAGGTAGTTTTCCATCTGTGTTCAAGGTTCCATTACCTCTAATATTTATTATAGTTTTATCTCCCAAGATGATATATCCTTCCTTATACTTTCTTAGCTTGATTAACTTGCTCTTATCACTAGTCATATGTTTTGAGCAACCACTATCTATTATCCACAAATTTTGCTCCTTGGCATGGAGTGTTTTTTGAATAATCATAGATTGATTTTTCACTCTCCTTACATCCTTGGGTTTCTTATTTGGCTCCTTTTTCTCCTTTTTAGAGATTTGTGAACCTTTGTTAACATTGGGAGGCATGCCTTTCTTTACACCATGTAATTTTGATCTTAAAAAGTTGGTTCTACATTATTTAGCTATGTGACCAAAATTATTACAATTATATAATATTACATTTGTATCTAACAAAGGAGTAAATGAGTTTCTACTTACAAGATTTGTTCTCTTTTTATGTATAACTCTAAAATCAATAGCCCTATAACCAAACTAATTACAGGTATAAAAATAACCATAAAAATATGAGTAATACCTAGTCATAGCATTTCTTTGTGTAGTATGAGGAGCTCTTCTAAACTATGGCTTCTCCAAGTCTCTAACTTTTATGTATCCATTTGCATCAGATACCTTTTTCTTCTTCTTTATTTAGATTTATTTTCTCCTTCATCTTTATTCATATCAAATATGTTTGATTCTATCCTTGTGTCCTTAAAATATTTCTCTTTCTTTCCTTATAATTCTCCTTTTGCTTTGAAGTTGTCATATAGGTTAGAAGATGTACTAAATATATAAATATTCAAATAAAACTCATCATTTTAATCCCAAACCAAGGCAAAAGGGAAGAAAACTCAGTTGTGAAACTTGACCAAGTAGCTAACATGTCACTAGCTTTTGGTAAAAGAGGTCTACAGACCAAAATATGCATGATCTAATCAAAAAATTTGGTGGAGAGATTAATTATGACATAATATATATATTAAAAATATTTTTTTAGGTTTTTTTACAATGGTAAATATTCACTATTTTAGTACAATCAACCCCATGTCTAATCATGGTTAACATTAGAGCTTGCTTTAGAGGAATTGGCCATTTTGGGGCATCTACAGGTCAAGTCAAAGAATGAAATTTGGTAAAAATGGTTTAAATGACCAAAAAAAAAATCAATAATAAGGGTCCTAAAAAGATTGAAATTACTCTTTTTTATTACACAAACCTATTGTTCCTTTTTCATAACCAATATCTAATATCTTTTTTGAAGGATTTTGAGAGTTGATCAATTCATCAAAAATGTCTGATCCTCCTATCAAATTTAGACTTTTGTAAAGTTATACTTTAGCTTTCTCAAGATCTTTTCTCAAAGCCACAATCTTTGCTTATAAATTCATGCACTTATAAGATCTAGATTATAGTTCAAGTTTGACTACATCTTCTATTATTTTAGCCTCTTCAACATGTATCTTTAGGATAACCACCATCTAATCAGATTTATCAAGACTTTTGGGCATTTTTTCAATTTATTTTTATCCAATATTCTTCTAATTTGATATTTCTTTTCTCAACTTGTCAATTTACTCTAAAGCATAGATGAGTTCACACTCTAGATCCCCTTCTCCTTCTTATTCATCTGAGTCTTCAAATTCTTCTTGATCAATAGAATTTGATCTTATTGCCATGAATAGGACTTCATTTTCCTCAACCAAAAAAGTACAATCATGATCATCATTATAACTATCACTATCATTCATTGAATCATTATTTATTTTGTGTATAGGCCTTTCTTGTTTTTGAAGTTCTTCTTGGGATAGTAGGGTTTCATCTTTTTACTACTCTCTACTTGCTTAGAGTTATATTTTTTATTGTAAGGGCATTTAGTAGTAAAATATCCTACTTTACCATAGTTAAATCATTTAAAGGGTAAATTACCTTTGTGCTTTCTATACCCTCTCTTTAACCTTCTAAAAAAAATTCTTCATCAGTCTCCTTAGATTTGGATGTAGGTGCTTCTGCGTTTACTAGTTTAGATGCTTTGAATACAACTTCTCTATTGAAGGTGTTTTCATCTCCCATTCTCATCTCATAGGCTATGAGGGTTCCATGCAACTCATTAATAGTGAGTTTATCTAGATCTCTTTCTTTCTATATTTTAGAGATTTTTGAGTCATACCTTGATGGTAGAGATCTTAAGACCTTCTTGATAATGACTAATTCTTTCATCTCTTCTCCAAGGCCTATGATTATATTGAATATTTCATCTACCCTAAGGAGGTAGTCTACAATATTCTCTTATTCATTCATTTAAAGGCTTTTAGACTTGCCTTTGAATGTTTGTAGCTTGGCATACTTTACCATATATACAAATCAAATCAAATATGTAAATACCACACAGACACAAATACACATGACACCATATTTATACATGGAAAACCCAAAGGTAAAAACCATGATGAGAATAACTACTAGATTATACTTTTCTAATCCAACCTCATAATCAAAACCTTACTGGTTACACATTGAAAGGCACCAACCCTAAGTAGACACCAATCTCATGATTTAAGATCACCAGCTCTAAGGAAGCACCCACTCCCTAACTAAGAGCCAACTCAAATTATATGATGGCACCTACCTATCAGATTATTCTATGGAGTTAAAACTCCATATTATAGCATAGATTCATAAATGAATCCAATCTTTATGTTATTTATTATAAGTCTAGTCAGTAATTATTCATGTTGTGTACTTCATCTCTCTTATCTTCCACTCTGCCTCTCTACTTTTATGTTTATATATATATATATATATATATATATATATATATTTGGCATACTTCATCAATCTCTTATTCTTTGACTCTCTCTCTCTATTTGACTCTACTCAACAAAAATATCAATATCTCTAGAATCATTTTCATGTGTCCTAAATGTCATATATATAAGTAATGGATCTAGGGTTCCATTTATTCACTATGTTCACACTTGTTTAAAAACACAAAACACTCTATTTTGAACTCAATTCATTGTCTCTTGAATTTTAAGTTTCCCATGCCTAGAACTCATGCTTCACCACCATGATTCCTAGTCTTTTACTATATATAACATTTTTTGGACTCTAGTTTGATGCACATTGATTATTACATAGATTGATCAGTTACATTAATCAATCTCATTAGATGTGTCATGATTCATGGCTTACTTGCATGTTCCTACACATGACCATTATACTAATCATAGATTTAAATATTGATCATTGATCTTTAGTTTGGCACCATGATCTTATGGTCTTAATTCAAATAGATCAAATTTAAAACATGTCCATTTGATTGATCTCTAATAGGCTCACACTCTCTATTGGATCCTTGTATACTTTCAAAGTTAAAATATTTCAACATTTAAAATGCATCCATTTATATTTTTGATATGAGCTTCCACATGTAATTAGATCTCCAAAGATGCATTTACTTTTGTCTAGTCATTAAATGTTGAGCTCTTTATCCTATCTCATTACTTCTTGAGTCTTTGGATCATTTACACTTCATCAATCTTATCAGACTTACTTAGTATTTAACCCATCACTATGTTGATAAAATTTGAGCACTTTATCTCATCTAAGTCCACTTTTTCTATTGGATATCCTTTTCATGATCATCTGATCACCATTATATCTTTTGACAAGCTTGATCTTTATCTCTACTTAGCTCATGAGATTGTGATACTTAGAATTAGTGTGTGCCCTTATTCACATTGTTTTTAGTTCTTTATATTGAGACACTTGGCAACCTTAACTTGATCATTAACTTATTGGCTTTAAAATAATCTATTGATTTACTATGTAGGTTTTATGATTATGACACTTGTCACTAGTATGTTTACTCAGAGGTTTCTCTGACAAATTGACTTTCTTACACTTTGTTGAATCTTTAGAATATTATTAAATGCTATCCATTGATCAAGTTGGGACAAATATAAAGTCTAAGACTTAGAAAATATTAATTCCATTAATCATTGCTTGATCTAGTAATTTCTAGGTTGAAGGGCCCATTTTACAATGACGATAAAGACTTAAGTTATAACTTAAGCTACTGAGTCTAGGTTATATGTATTCAAAATAAAAATAGAACATGCCTATTGACACCATGAATTAAACCCTTAGTTTTTATTTTATAAACCTTATAAAATTTAGGAGTAAAGATATTTAAATTTTGAGCTCATTCATTCCCATTTGAACCTAAAGACCATATGTCTTGAATGCTCATGAAAAACCCATAACATATCTTCTATATATTTCCCTAAGGACCATTTAAATATATAAATGGATGTATGGATGTATGGGTTGCTCTATTATTCCACCCTCCTTCTAAACATATTTAAATGTATTTCTTTGGGGACCATTTAAATATATTTCCCTAGGGACCATTTAAATATATAAGTGGATGTATGGGTACCATTTAAATATGCTTAGAAGGCTAACTTTTCACCTAGATAAATCTTGTTGTGCTTAGTCACATGATCTACAATTTATAACATAAGATCTTATTACATATATTATTCCATCCATATATCCAATTTCTCCTAAATATTTCATACATTTAATATATGACATCATAAAAGTGCCTACTTAGCTTTATCTTGCAACCTGTAAATTTGACTAAGTGTTGGAAAACATTGTCAAAATGCCTAGGATCCTAACTTTTCTCAAGCATATATTTTATCATTTTATATTACATGACCTAATATTTAGTGTAAATAAACTAGGAATAAATATTAACAAACCCATATGATCATTTTTTCCTAACCCATCCATGTGTGTAAATATTGGCCTCATCAATATGCTTACTTGGCTCTGTTAAGCCCTTTCACAAATTTGGCTAAGTATAGAAACTTGTGATTTTTATTTGAGTAGCCAAATTTTCATCCCCATTTCTTCTACCATAATTCATTTCATGACTTCAAATATGTCACATAATAACTATAGAATAATGTGATCAAAACCATATGACCAACTCCCCTAGACTCATTCACACGTGGAAATGGTGATGTCAGCAAACTACCTTCACATATTTTCTTGTCATATACCCAAAATGTATAAATGATCAATATGAAGAACCAAATGAATTCCATTCAATAACACAAGCATTCTAACCATCCTTGACCTTTTATAGGATCCCTTTCACATGCTCACATCATAATACTAAGTCTTGAACATCAATGACATGCTCATAATATCCTTTTTGACATAAATGACAATCATATTTATAACCATTCCAAGGATCACCACAAGTACTGGGAAGACTATTGAAGAACATGTCATTCATAAAAAACTTCCTTAGGTTACTCAATTTTGAGCATGAAGATGTAGTTATAGGCTATTCCCTTTCACCTTGATTGATATGACCTATGACTAATTCCTTAACTTGATTAATAATTTTATTAGAAGCTAAAATTAATTGAATAACATGTTCTTAGCCTAGTTTGATCAAGTTATAGACCTTAATTTTATTTATCAATAGTTTTCTTGCATGAGAATGGATCCCAATGAACCTATGCATAATTTTAATGCCCACTTTTAAAATATGTATAGTAGGGTGACAACCCTACATAGACCAAACAATCATTCAACATTGAAAAGGTTTAAAATTTCCTTAAACCCATGGCTAACTATGTTCTTGAGGAGGGATCCAAATATCATATATCTTCCCCTTGCCTATGTAGAGATAATAGAATTATATAAGTAGCTCAATCCATAAGGAAAAATGCTATCCCCTATTGTTAACATCCTCCTAAACATGTTAGCATTAAATCTAATCTTTCCTATAAATTATAATGTTTAAATGCCACAACCTTTCTTGATCATGAATTGACTTCCTCTGCCCCATGATACTCCAAATAAGAATTTAGGATTTCTAAATTGTACTAGTAATGAGGTTATACCTAGGATTATAACCAACCTATTGACCCAATCTTGATTAATGACATGAAGAATTACAGTGAAGAATAAGCCAATCCTAAGATAGACACAATCTAAAAGATGGTTTAGAGGTTGAGAAAAAAATTAGATAGTTCAAGTGGTGGAAATTATGCCTTGAACTTTACTTATCAATTTAATTATAAAACTAATAATAAAGGTAATAAATTTAAGTCTCTATATAATAAAATGCCCAAAAACAACATCATAGAGATTTCCCTACCTAACTAGTGGCATGTGCATAACATAAACTAACACATGGGCTAATTAGACTAAATTAAGTTTTATAATTCCTTTGAAATCTTGAAAAAGGAAATTGATGAATATGATGTTGTTATAAACAACTAGAATATAGTGAGCCACCCTAATTTTCCTAGTTCATCTAAATCACTAGACATAAACATGGTTTTAGAGACCCTAGACTTCCCTAGTGAAGGAGATAATGAACTTAAGGAGAATAATAATGATAATTAGGTTATACAGTAATTATAGATGGAAAATTATACCCTTATGAGTAGGGCACACTAACCCTTGAAAACCTTGACAACACCCAACAATGTTGCTACACCCCATAATCCAAAACATAGAAATGATCCACCCACAAAAAAATTATGTGATAGTCAACCTACCACTAATAATACCATCTAAAATAGATTCAAGTATATTAAAATGATAAAAAGATAATATAACCCTCCATGAATTGGCATAAATTATTGAATAGAGTGATTTATTCCTTAAGTATCTTATAAATAAGATTAGTTATCCCAAAAATAAATCTGTGGCCAATACCAATGTTTGGAAGCATAAGGCCAAAACTAGGGTTCCACCCTTATTACTCATTATATGAATCTTTTTCAAAAATTTACACAATTATCTAGTTGATTCAAGTGCTTCAGCAAATGTCATGGCTATAAAGATTTACAATAAACTAGGATAGCTCCCTGTAAAACTAAAAAAGGGAGTGGTCTAATTAGATAAGTCTTAAATCATGGTTTTAGGAGAATTGCTTAATGTTTATATTCAATTTCAATATGAACCAAGAATCTAGTATTTCATAGATAGATAAGTGGTTGAAATTTTAGAGGCATATGGCATGTATCTGAGTAAATATTAGTCCAAATGTCCTAATGGTTATATGTCAAAAGACTTATCTCATATGTGGTTTCCATTAAGAGAATTGGAAAATAAAATAAGGATTAATATATAGCCACATATGTAACTAATGATTATGAAATACAATTCAATCAATGAACAAGTCAATTTTACCTCACAAATTTAAGTGTCTATACTCTGACTACTTAACTAGCAAGGAAGAAGTAACTCAACCCAGATCAAATCTTAGGTAGGTGGTATTTTTATTTTGATGGACCTTGATATAAATAAGGTTTAGGAATAGGTATCATACTTATTGGTCCCTATGGTAAAAAACATGAAGCTACATATAGATTTTGATTCAATTATATAATAATAGCTGAATACAAGACATTAATCTTGGGACTACAATTTGTATCTAGGTATGATGTCCATAAATTAAAGGTATATTATGATTATAAATGAGTTGTAAATTAGGGAAGTAATAAATTATTATGTAATCTTTCTCATTTTAATAAGTATAAACACTATGTTTGGGATTTGATGGAATCCTTCAATGCATTTAACATTGTTGCCATTCATAGAATTAACAATGTCATGATAGATTCACTAATTGTGTCTACTATTAACCCTATACCTCTTTATAATATGGATCTATAAAAAAATTCTATTAAAATGGTTTAAAGTCCATATGTGTATGATAATGTGAATAACTTTCAAGTATTTTATGACAATAGGCACATCATATACTTCTTTTATAATTCTAATAATTTTAACATGCAAGTGGTTAATAATGATGAGAGGAGTGATCTAGATGAAAAACATTGTGATGTTGATGGAGTTATGAACCTCAATGAAAATAAAATATCCAACGGAATTATATCATTAAAAAGATTACTCAAATTACAAAGGCCTAAAACTAGGCCTAAAAGAACTATTCTCCATAATCAAAGGTCACAAGTTATTAATTTGGGGATTCCTAATCAGCCTTAGAACATCAAAATATGGATAAAATGTAGTGATGAGGAAATGTAGAGTTTACAAAGGATGTTAATCTGTTACCAAGACATCATTGCTTGGAATTACGATTACATGAAGGTGTTTAATCCTAATGTCATGACACATAACATTCCCTTAAAACTTCATAAGAAGCCATTCAAAAAACACCAAATACCAATTAACCCTATTCTTGAGCCACTCATAGTAAAGGAGTTTTATAATTTGTTTTTATTCAGAATAATATTTATGTGACATTTAAGTTGAATAGACAGTTTAGTACCAGTTACAAAATAGAGAAAATAGATCCATCTTTGTGTTGATTTCAGTAAATGAAATCAAGATTCAAACAAAGATAATTATCCACTACCATTCCTATATGAATTCATATAAAATGTCAATGGATCTGAGATGATGTCTTTTTTAGATGGGTTCTTAGGCTACAATTAATTTTTGGTTGATAAGGAAGACTAACCTAAGACAACCTTCACCATAAAGTGGGTCACGTTTGATTACAATAAAATGCCCTTTGATTTGATGAATAATGGAGAAAATTTATAAATATCCATGGACATAGAAGTATAAGGGTTGATTGGTAAGTACATTATTGTGTATATGAATGACTTAAAAAAATTTCCAAATATTAAGCAAACCATTTAATACACTTGTATAATATATTTGAATGCTACCATAATTCTGGTATTTCACTCAATCCAAAGAAATGTATTTTCTATGAAATTGAATATAAGCTCCTTGGTCACATAATTATAAAAAGGTATGTCAATTAACCATAAAAGAGTTGATTCCATTTCTAAAATTCAAATACCAAATAATAAGAAAGAACTAAATTTTTTCTTTGGACTATATTAATTTCATGTATCTATTAATTTTAGGTTTTGTTAAGATAACTAAACCCTTGAATGCCATGTTAAAATAAGTATCTAAATTTTAGTGGATGCCTACCTCAAATAAGTATTTTTAATAAATTAAGGATTCCATAATGTAGGCCCCCACTTTGGTCAGCCCAAATTACACAAAATATTTCCACTTGTATTCATTTGCATCTGATCATACCATTATTATTGTCCTTACTAAAAAAATGTAACATGGAGAGCATCCCATAAGTTTCATGAGCATTAATTTGAAGGAATACAAATTTAAATACCTTATTTTAGACAAGAAATCTTATGCACTATAAAGGAAACAAATAAATTTAGACATTACATCCTAAAGAATAAATTTTATGTTATGATTCTAGATTTTGGTATCAAAATGATGTTGGGGGAAGAATGAATTTAGAGAAATAAGATGATGTTGGGTGACAAAAATTAAAAAATATGACATTGAGGTTAGGCCTATGAAGATGGTTTGAGGTCAAGTTCTATCAATATTGATCTCTAAAATTGATCCTAGTCTTATTTTTGTCTAAGTGAATTAGTCTACATTGAAACATAATACCTAGTATGACTCTATTAATCATTACTTGATATATGGTGATTCATTAGATAACTTGGATAAGACACAAAAAATATCTTTAAGGTTTAATTTTTCTCACTACATGTTCAATAAATGTATTATTGGATTGAATTGGCCTATATATGATAATTTTGCCTATATGTGATATTTGAATCACTTAGGGACATAAAATAGGTTTTCACAAAGTCTTAGTTGTTCATTAGAGCCTTGATGGGTCAAATGAGGGATAGTATGGCCTGAGAAATCTTCATCTATAGCTATGATTTGAGGATCATGGGAAAGAATTAATCACTTTAGGGTTTTGGCTCATTTGTATCTTCTTAATGAGTGAAACTAGGTAGGAAACCAATAAATGTATTAGTTTTCATAGATAGGACAATGATCTAGTTAATAATTTCTAACCTTGAAAGGTCTAAACTTAGTCATGATCTACCTAGTTCATTCAAGAAAAATAGTTTTCAAGTTCCATTCTAAGTGTATGACTTTAAAAATGATCTAGCAGTGTGGAACATACCAAGGGATGTCAAATTAAAATAATAGTAAATAGCCATTTGGATTTAAAATACCTTCAACAAGATATAAATTGAATGTAGGGCTACCAAATGTCATGATCTTAGAAGCTGGGATCAAAGATCAACTACATGTGGGCAATCTCATGAAGTTAGTAAGTCAAAGATCCTAGATCAAGATCGATGTTATGTATTCTTATGTACATATCCTAATATAAAATCTACATTGAATACTAGGGTCAATAGGTCAAAATAGATCGACATTACACATTCAATCATGCAATTGAGGATTAATGATGAACATGAAGTTAAAAGGTCAGAGGATCTTGGGAATGAAAATGTTGATGATAAGTGTCAAAATCATGTAAAATTAGTAGATCAATGATGTGAATTTGATCTAATAGATCAAAGATATATGGTGTACATTAAACCATGCCAAGAAGATCAATAGTACACATGACATCAAGAAGGTAATGAACCTATATTGCATGAAAGTCTACCACATGGCATAAACATGTTAATTGGGTGAAAATTGATAGTAGGGTCCACTAAAGACATGAGGGGATAACAAGTGTCATAATATTAGATGTAGATCAAATATTAATGGCCAATGGTGAAGGTCAAGGGTCAGATGTTGTAATAGAGTAAATTTGATCGAGTTCTAAGGGGCACGAGATGAATATGCATGTTTGGATTTGCAATGCTCATATAAGTAGTAGAATGGTAAGGAATGACACAAACTCAAACATGTCAAATCAAATTATTTCACCACCTAAGCATACAAAAATATAAATTCAAGATCAAATATGATCTGGGTTACTAAGAACAGACCCTACAAAGTCATATACCACCATTAAAGCTTAGTTAACCTCTCAAAATCCTTAGATGTAATTTTTACATCTTTGTCATGATTAGGAGACTAGGTAGCCTATGGATCTACATTAAGATTATGACTAAATAAAAACCAATAAGGGAATTGGTTTTCATCTATAGTGGACCTATGTTTAGGGTTTGGAGTAAAGGTAGAATGGTGATTGTGAAAGGAGTGTCAGGGGGAACACTAGATAAATGAACTCAAGTGATTGTCTAATAATGTAAAGGACATTTCAAGATGGAGCATAGTGCTATAAGCTCATTATGGTGATGGAGAGTTTCATGGTTGGAGAGTGTAGTTGGAGAATTCATTGAAGTTTTAAAGTCTTTCAAGACCTTTCTTTTTTAATGGATCATGACTCATCATCCTCAACAAATTTCTATCTTCTAGTGTTTTTATCAACTAATGAGGGGAATTAAAGACTATTTGAGATAATGAAGGTTAATTTATTGAGGAAGGATTAGTCCTAATTGATCCAAAGGTGGTTGAGAATTCATGAAGGGTGGTTTGACCTCATTTATTTATTTCTATTTGTTCTTTCTTCTCTCTCTCTCTCTCTCTCTCTCTCTCTCTCTCTCTCTCTCTCCTCTCTCTCTCTCTCTCTCTCTCTCTCTCTCTCTCTCTCTCTCTCTCTCTCTCTCTCTCTCTCTCTCTCTCTCTCTCTCTCTCTCTTCTCTTTGCTACTATATCTCCCATTTTCTTCCCCATTGATAAGGATAATTATCATTTTTGATAAAAGGGGACTCTCATTTGATAAGGAATAACCCTATCAAAATTTGTATGAAAGACCTCTTGAAGAAATAAAGATAATTATTACCTATCTCTTACCTCTGAATTATGTTTAGTAAACTTGTTCATGATGGCATTGTGAAGGAGTGTCTTCCATGTCTATTGTCCTTATTAATTGCCTATTTTAAGGTGTTTTCAAGTTAATTTTTGGTATAAAATTGTGTGCTTTCTATCATTAACATATTCTTAGTGTGAATCTTAGAATTCCTCTTTGCTCCATTCATTGCTTTGCAATTCTAGTTTATGAAACACTTATGCAAATTAGCTAGTCTGTGAAATTGTGTAAACCAAGATTGTCTTATGTTTCACCAATATTTATTTCATGATTATGTGATTTCTCATTTAATTTTATGTATTAATTTTTTATCTCTCCTAATAACCCTTTATACCCTCTCTATCCCTTTTCTCATTAAAAGCATTAGTTTAGGTGATCCATCAAGAGGAAGCCATCCATCTCCAGAGGTTCAACCTCACTATAGGATACCCATAGCCTTATGTTATTCCAATTTTTTGGCTTAGTTGGAGGGAGACTAAAGAACCCCCTTTAAGGGTGAATATTAAGTCCCAATAGTTTATGTTACACTCAATGGGACACACTTTCAAAGAAATATTGGTCAAGTTTTATGTTGGTTTGATCAATTTGTAATGGTTATAAATTTCATCTTTCAGTATATGGGGACTCCAAAAAACACTCAATGTTCTAGTGGTACAGTAGTAGATATATTTAATGCCAAAGGTGACTATAATATTAACTTCTATAGGTATTCATTTTGAATTTTTTGAATTACCTTAAAATCAGTGAGAAGGTTAAGATTTTCTAATACTCATCCATATAAAGGAAACTTTCCTCCTAGACCAATTTAAAAGTCTACTTCTTCTATAAGATATTTGTTAGCTCCTTTCACTACCATGGCAGCCCCTAGAGTTTTCCTATTTATGGCCTTGAATGGATAGAGTCCTTTAGACATCTAGCAATATGATCTTATTTTAGTGGTATCTCTTAAATTTTCCCTTAAATTATAAGATACCAATATATAACCCCTTCTAAGCACCTCAGAGATATAGCCAACTACAATATTCATGACATCACTAAGGAAAATGTGGCTATTATGTTATTGGTCATATAATTCAAGGGTAAATCATTGAATTGGTATATAAACATAAATTTTAACTCCATAACATCATGTGATCAGTTATGTGATGCATTATGTAATATATTTGAAGATAAGAGTGACCACTTGTCATTTTCTAAACAATTAACCCCAATCAAAAGGGCCCCTCATGAGGTTATGTAAGACTTCAAAACCATATTTCAAAAGACATGGGATAGGATCCTAGTCTCTATCAAGCCTAATCCTAATTATTATTTCATTTACTATCTAAAATATCTCCATAGTGATATTGTAGTAATGATTTAGTCTATGGGAGAAAACACACTACCAAATGCTTATGAGGTGGCAATCAAAATAGAGAATTGTCTAGTACAAGATGAAAAGCTTAAACCTAGGCCACTAATGTGTTTGTTCTTAGAGATTAAACCACCTCATATTTAAATTCCTCCCCTTGTTTGCAATCCTCCTATGCCAACACTTTTTTCCATGCCTACATTAAAATATGAAAAGGCTTCAACTAGTCAATCCAGTGATTTCAAAGAACACAAACTTCCAAGAGCTCAAGAGCATGTTTCAATCCTTGGAAAATGAATTGATTAATGTGAAGAGGAATAAATATCAATTCAATAGACCTTATCAAACTCCATATCAGACTTAGAAACAATATTACAAGAAAATAGGCCACCCTACAAAGGAAATTTCAAAGGATAAAGTCAAGGACAAGGATAACCTAACTATGTTAGGCAAAAAAATTATAATTCAAATATTGAAAGCACTTCCAACACTTTGCTCCCTAATAATAACAACATTGATCAAGAATTTAAGGATATCATACATTGGAATCAATCATTCAGTCAATCCATTATCCCAAACACTGAGTTTAATGAAGCTTTCAATGATCAATGGTAACATGATGCTAACTATGGATACAATCAAGCTCTTATGGATTAAAACATAGAAATACCTATGATGACAAAATTAGAAGATCCTCAATAAGGATAAGGGCCTAATGAATAAATAAAATAGTTGGGTACTGTAATGGTTAACTATGAAAAGGAATATGTTATGCATCTAACTAGCAGGTTGGTTTTATCCAAGCATACATTCCAGTGGCAACTAATACAAAGTTCAAAAGAAGGAACATGGATGATAACCAAGAAGTAGTCAAATATCCTCATACTATTACTTTATTACTATCAAATCTAAGAGAACCTACTATTGATTCAAAGTTTCTAATTGCTTCAAAGGTTCTAATAGCTCCAAAGATTCAGAATCAAGGGAATGCCTTTGTATCCAAATATTATAAGGTCAAAGTATAGTTGTAGCCCCAAAAGCATAAGAAAAGGTTGGTTGTTTTCCCATCAATATTGTTGAAAAAATTAATAAGTCTAATGTGATTTTTATAATGTGTGACATGTCCTTTATGCCTGGTCAGGTGGATATCCTTTAAAAAGGTTTGCCAAAGATCAATGTTTCTAAGAAGCCACCAGATAAGGAAAACATGGTTCTGACCAATAAAAACAAATGACCTAATGAAGGTTAATAAAATAAGGTTTTCAAGCCTCCTCCCTTCTATATGTCAATAATCATTGGTATTGCTTTGGTACATCACTTCATTGTAGATAATGGATCAAGTACTTCAGTGATGCCAAAGTCAATAACATATCAACTTGGTTTGAAGTATGAACCCTAATCTAAGGGAGTTTTACAACATGATGGATCTTCCACTAGACCAAATTCCATAGTCAAAGGTATAAATTTGACCCTACATTCTTGTCCTAGTGTTTTAGTGGCTCATGGTGTGTTGATTTTGGATGTGCCTCATCATTTTTTTGTGTGCTTATCTAAAGACTTCAAAGCAAAAGTTAGGGGTTATCTAGTAGCAGATTGGTCCTACATGGATTTTAGAACAAGGTATGGGACCAAGGTGTCTATTAAATATAATATTATTGTACAACTTCACATAAATCCTTATGGGCCTGGTAGCCCAAACATTAACTATACCATTCCTGATAAAGATGACCACCTTGTTGGTCAAGAATCAAACACTCATCCTGAGGAGATGCCTGACATATTCTTGGATGAGTTATGGAGTGAAAATCATTTACTTAAACCTTTAAAATGTGTTGAGGAACGAAATATGTAATTTAATTATTTTCATGAGGAGAATGATTCCATACCATCCCTCACTATGTCACATGAAGATACTAGTGGTTTGTGTAAATTGTTCTTTTATGGCTTAAGAGCAAACATGGGGTAGGTATAGGTTAGATGTTAATATATCCCTCTAATGACAATTAACTTTCCTCATATAGGTTCCAAATTATTTTGCATTATAATTCAACTAAGTATGAGGGCATTATACATGGCCTTTAGTGGGCTAATAAGATGGGAATCAATAAATTACAAGAGTATGGGGATAGTGAGATGATAGTGCATCAAGTCAGAGGACAAAACACCACAAAAAATTAAATCCTACAAACATAGAGTGTGAGATATACTTGAGTAATTTGAGTCCTTCAACATCTATTTAGTTACAAGGAACCAAAATAATCATGCTAATAGGTTGGAATCTATGCGAGCTTAGTGTGACATCCCAAATGAGTTAAAGAAGCCCAAAGTGTAGCTACATGTTAAAGTGGGTGGTAAGACCATCAATACTAGATAATGAAGCTCACTGAGAAGATTTATTATTTCTTACAATAGGAAGTAAATTTTTCCTCAATGAACAAAGGTAAATTCCAACATTAGTATAAGGATAAAATTATTAAACTAAGGATTAACAAACTTCCTAAAGGGATAGTCACCCTTGAAGGTCTTTTTCACAAAGGAGATCATATGAAGAAAGATAAGGTAATGATGTCAACTGATGATGAGAAATATGAGAGAGTCCTTATCCTCAAGGATAAGCTCCTAAATATTGGAAAGGTAAGAACTAAGTCATAAAGGCATAATTTTATTTAAATTTGTAGGGAATATGTCTACATCTTTCCTTGGGAATGTAATGACCTAAGAGGTTTTGATCCCAAACTAGCCCAACACACTATAGAATTGAAGGCTAATGCCAAGCCTATTAGGTAGAACCAAAGGCATATCAACCCTAAAATTGAAGATCTAATTATGAAATAATTGATTGAATCTAATATCATCTTTCCCATCAAACACTCCTCATGGGTAACCAACTTGGTACTTGTGAGGAAGAAGAATGGGGAGATCCATTTGTGTGTCAAATTTAGAGACTTAAATAGGGTCTATTTTAAATATCATTACCCCTTACCATCCATGGAGAAACTCCTTCAAATAGTTACTATTTTATAATGCTTCTCTCTTTTGGATGGGTACTCAGGATACAATCAGGTGATGGTAAAAGGAGAAGACCAATACAAGACTACCTTCACCACAAAGTGGGGCACATATGCTTATTAGAAGATGAATTTTGGCTTGTAAAATGTTTGGGATACTTTCAAAAGATCCATGGACATATATTTATAAGGCTTGTTAAATCAAATGGTGTTAGTCTACTTATATGACATATTAGTTTTTTCCAAGAAGGCTAGTGAACACTTAGATCACTTGAGATTGGTCTTTGAAAGATGTAAAGAATATGGGATATCTTTGAATCATAAGAAATGTGTGTTTATTATCCATGAGGGTAAACTCTTGGGACATATTATATCAAATCAAGTATTAACTATTTACCCTGATAGAATAAATGCCATCTTGGCATTATCCACATCCAAGCATAAGAAGGGACTCCAGAGTTTCCTTGGGAAAATAATCTTCATGAGGAGGTTTATACCTAATTTTTCAAACTTGGTCAAACCAATCACTACCATGTTGAATAATAACCAAGCGTTCACTTGGTTAAATGAAGGTAAAGAAACATTTAAGTCCATTAAGTAATCCATTGCTCAAGCACCCACACTCATGAATCCTAAATTCTCAAGTGATTTCATATTATATGTTTTTGCCAATATTGATAATATATCAGCTATGCTGATGTAGAATAATGGTGAAGGGCTTGAGAATGCAATTGCATTTTTCATTTAGGGGCTTGAAGGGTATGAGGTATGATATATTTTTGTAGAAAATCAAGCCCTTATAGTGGTAGAAATCCTTAAAAAATTTATACCAATGCTCTCTAATAACATGATTTATCTTATGGTATCTCATCCTGGAGTGATGGATTTCCTTCTTAATAAAGACCTAAATGAGAAGAGAGATGGTTGGATTACCAAGGTCATGGAGTATTACATGGAAATCAAGCTCACTAAGCTAGTAAGAGGTAAAGGTTTATGTGAGCATATGGATGATGAAATTAATAAAGATAAATAAGTTATTTTGGTGACATGACAACTCACAAATAGATGCACCTTCACCTCACACTATTTGGCTCTAGAATATGACATGGTTCTTAATAATAGGTGAATGCCCTTAAGATATGGATAGGGAAAAGAGAATGTATTTTAGACTTAAATCTATACCTTATGTATTGGTTTATGGGGTTTTATTTAGAAAGGACATAAATGGAGTTCTTCTTAGGTGTATTGACAATGACTAGGTGACAAGGCTCTTAAAAAATTTCATGATGGACTTACAAGAGGCCATTTTACTCCAAGGACTCTAGCAACAAAAGTGATGAGAGATAGTTATTATTGGCCCAGCCTCTTCAAGGATGCATATTCATGTGTGAGAAAATTTCAAAAGTGTGCCCTCTTTCTAGGCAAGCAAAAATTAACATCCCTTACTCTCAACCCAATTCAAGTGGAGTAGACCTTCATGCAGTGGGGTTTGAACTTTATAGGAATGATAAATCCACCTTCTAGTGGAGAAAAAAATGGGAAATATTGGAGGTAATATCACTATGGGGTGAATTAGTTATGTAATATATTTCAACTTTAATTAAAAACTTATTCAAATACTTAAGCATTCATTACAACCATTCATGAAGCGTACAAGATGTTTATAACAATGAATAATAGATAAAATAAGATCATACACAAAACACAAGATCTATGTGGGAAAATCTCTTGGGGAATAAAACCCACTCTCAATCCTATAAACACATATACTAATTTTCATATAATAAGTATGAAAACATGAGACTGGTCAATTCTTTCTAACCAAAATTTAGTGAAACACCTATTTCACAAGGAACACTTACCCCTAAGATGATCAAGTCATTCTTACCACCTTTTGTTCATGTCCTTCTAACAAGATTTAGTGAAACACATATTTCACAAGGAACACTTACCCCAAATATTGTCAAGTCCTTCTTACCACCTTTTGGTCAAGTCCTTCTAACCAGCTTCAGTGAAACACCTATTTCATTAGGAACACGTTCCCCTAAGATGATCAAGTCCTTATGACCACCTTTATCTTCAAACCTATAATATCACTATCTTTGACATTATAAATATGACTTAAAATTCATATTCATAGTCATTAAATTGATTTGTTCTTCAACCCATCTATTGGGCACACACCCTTTCCTCTTTCCTTCGCTCTTCAACTCTCACAAACTCCTCTTCTATAAAATCTATAAATCACCAAATTTTATTTCACCTTTTATAGATCCATCATGATTATTATCATGTTTATAACCTTCATTTTCATCCATAACACATACCTTCACCCTTAAGGCATCTAACATGGGTCACCTTTAAGCACAACGTTCTTTCAAATAGGCCTAAGTCACCTTTTAGGTCCTATGAAGACCCCTTCACCTTTTTGACACTTATTAGAGAAAAATAAGAACACAAAAACACTTTAAAATACATGTACCCATGACACACACTCTACAAGTCTTCCTTAAGTGATAAAAACCATCACAACACCCTTGTGTTAAAGCTCAATCTGCTTAAACAACATTTTGTGCACATAATCACCATGAATGAACACAATCAATTTATAAGCATTTTTTCCTATTAAATATGTTTTAATAAAAACTATAAAATACATAAAAAATTTCCTCACAAAGTTTACAACACTCCCTAATAGTTATATCATCTTGAAACATAGAAATATCATCAATAATAACTCTATTACCCTTCTCAGGTTACATGTAGAGCATGAATGAACACATAGTCAAATTTGGAGCTCAATAACTTTTATCATATAAACACTTAGATGTTCAAATGAATATTTATAAATTCACCTTTAATTCCTCCACAAATTTTATTTTTACACCATTGTCAAATTTTGCACAAATCAAAAGTTATGGCTCAAAAACCAAACACTAGTCTTTTCTTAAATTCAAATATTTAAATCCAAATGGTCATAATTAAATCTTGGTCACTTAAAACACATATCATGCTCTTTTCTTAGCTCACATAACTTAAACCATCAATATTATTCATAAGTATATTGATCTTAAACTTGTATAAACTATTAAACATTGAACACATATCATCATCTCATTGCTTCCTGATAATCTGTAATAAACGTGCTTCATCAATCTTCTATGAGTAGCTTTGTCTTTATCAAGCAACACTCACCATTATATCTTGCTCAAAACTCTTAAGATTATGATAATTAGCACACTCATATTCATTCTAAGCACTTTAATAAAATTCTCTTATGATTTTTCCACTTGGCAGTCTCACATGATTGTCAACTCTTTGACTTGTCCCGTATTGTTGATCTTTATCAGTACGAACCACCACTCACCGTTGATCTTGTACTAGACTAGCAAGCTTATGACACTTATTACCTATGATTGCAACCTTTGACATGTTGAATCTTACAAGAATATTTATATCAATATCATTAATTAATGTTCACTATTATATATTCTAACTAATGACCTTAATCTTTGGCGTGGTTAAACTTGATGGTCTTTGACCCATCATATTCTACTAGAAAAACTTTAAATCTTTATAACATGAGCTAGACAATATTTCAAGACTCAAAATTTTAAATGTAGCTTCTTATAACTATATAAAATATCTCCATGTAATCATTTAACCAAAAACTACTTTATAAATACCTAAAATATGTTCACAATCTTTTTGGTTCATCCATATCTGCATGACATGTAGTGATGGTCTAGCTAATTATAGAAACTACTACAATCTACCTTGAAGGCAAAATTTGAACCTTAATAACTTTATATAAAATTAATTACATGACCTAAAATTTATACCATATAAACTTGGGACTAATTTTATCACACCCATATGACCAACTCCCCCTAACTCATCCATACATGGTAATGGTGATGTCAGTAAAATACCTACTCAAATTTTTTACCACTAAACCAACTATGCCATGATGAACATAGTGAAGAACCAAATGAATACCATGTAATCTCAAAATATATCCAATCATCATTGACCAATGATAAGACCCATTACACATGCTAATTTTTTTATAAACATCCCTAATCATCTCAAAACTAAAGATCAACCAAGCCTACTTCAAGCATACTAGGACAAGCACATTGAAAACTTTTTCATTGACACTTAGAATATCAAGACATTTTTTTAGAGTCTAATAAAATAAATTATTAGTAAAAAATTAGTCCTAAAAATCAAATAAAATTTCATAGAGAGCTAATCAAATCAAGCCAATCTATTCATGTGGGGTTTTGCTAATAACAATAAGATACAAATGAAATAAAGTAAACCATTACCTTCCTAAATGAATACATTACTTAAAAACTACTCAAAAACATGTTATACCCTTGATAAATCATTCTTTTCTTCATCAAGAATGGTGGAAAAACTCCTCCAATGTCTCAAGAACACTCCATAAAACCTAGGTTCATGATATTGAAACTATCTAACTTGCCTATCAAATGCCACTAATCAAAATATGACTAATACAATAATCAAAACAAAAATGAGTTATGAAGAGATTTTAGCATTAAAAAATTACAATAATGGAGCTTAAAAATGATTTTCATGGCCTATATATTTATATAATTTTTATATTGATCAAAATGAATTGTGACCATCCATCTTGAGATCAAGATGTGTGGCCAATAATTCATTTAATTTTGGAGGCTAAAATTAATAAATACCTTCATAATGTTTTGGGAAGAAGGGGAATTAATGAGGTATGGGAGGCATTAATGAGGCATATGAGGCCATGATTCAGATATTTTATGCATTTATGACCTTTAGATTCCACCTCATAGATGAGGTCACTAGGTGATGCAGATATTAAGAATCAATTTCCAATTTTAAAATAATCTAAAACCTCCATGGAAAATCTACTTAAGCTCTTGATTTGACTTAATTATCCTTAAATAATATTAATCAATATCTATGCAAATCTTTGGAAATCGGCCCTCAATTAATCAAAATGGTCATAAAGTCATAAAATTGGGTTATAATTTGACTCGAGAGGAATTAGAAGGTGATGTTATATGCATTGGAACCGTATTCCCATTTAGGAAATTTACAACATAAAATAACAAAGTTATGTGTTGTGTACTAACAAATTATAAGAAAAGAGTGATCAAGAGCACAAAAAGGTGAAATCATCACTTTGACTCAAAATGAATTGATCAAAGTTAGGAATCACATAAAATACATTACCCCATTTAGGGATAAATTATCCTAAATTAGCACTTTTAAATGACAATCTCAAAAAATTTAGCACATTTTATGGATTTTGACCTAAAATGTGCATTTGAGTGTAAATCGAGTAAGATTGACAATTTCAACACAAATAGTGTTAGGAATTGGATGTCTACATTTTTACCTTGTTTGAGAAGGTATAGTGAGACATTCAAGTGAAGCAATGTCTTTTCAAAGAAAAGAGTTGTCAAGAAGAAATTAGAAATGACCCATGATGCCCCCTCGAGAGGACATACTAAGCTAAAAGAGAAGGATAGACTTTTGAAAAGAGAGAAAAAGTGAGAGAATAACCCATGAAATAGATCACATCTATCGAGATAATTCTTGTATACGTAATTACCATCAATGATCAAAATATAATTAGAGGTATAATGGGCCCCAAAGATGGGTGAAATGTAAAGGATTCAATCCATAAATATAAGGGATACATTTTGAATGCACCCAATTTGAGAGTGCAAGTTGTGCACTTATGACATTGATCAAAACTAAGATAAGTTTCACACTAAAATGTTACCATTGTGGGAAAAAGTGTGGAGATCTTAGAATTAAAATAAAAGGGAGAATGTGGTATCCATAAATATGATAATAAGAAGGGCCCTAGTAGATCAAATTTGATCATGATATGATAGTTGTGCCCCAGTAGGGCTAATTTTGATCATTGATAAATAATAAATAATGGTTTGCCCATGTAGGGCTGATTTGATTCTGACATTATTTACATGTTGTATCCTAGCATGGATGAATTGACAAATAAAATAGCTCAAGGAAATAATCAATGGCATTGATTGAAATGAGTGGGAAAAAACATAGATGTGATGGTATAATGGATTAAAAATCCATGGAAAACCAAGCATACAAGAATAAACAAAGTGATAAAAGAGATGAAAATAAGAATTAAAGATAGTCAAGCTGACCCCAATAGAAATTAAGCACTATCTACATAGTTTAGTAAGACCTCAAGCTAATGTAGTTCTCCTAGAAAATGGGATAAAATGGAATGAGGGATGAAGAAAACTAACCAAAGATTTGATTAGACTCATGATATATGTGAATAGATTCACATCTAAGTATTGAGTCAACTAATAAAATGCATGATATCTAGATGCCTAATTTCATATTATGAGCCTAGATTATACAAAGTGTTCTTGAGAACTATTCATTGAAATGATGTTGACTTTAAGACTTTGAAACCTGAGCACAAAGTGTTTACTATAACAAAATAAATTAAGCATCATAAGTATGAATAACTCATAATGACATGGAATTTCAAATGTGTAGATTTAGTTGAAATGTGAACAATTATAACTAAGGATAATTATAAAATAATGACCAAGACCAGAGTTATAATTGTTTACATTAAAAAAAATCAAAGACAAAATAAAAAGAAAACAAGACATCTTAACAACATGAGATCAAGATATGAATAATCAAGATCTATGTTTACCATCAAGATGTACTTGGAAAATAAAATAAAGAAGTAAGACCAAATGGGAAAACAAAATACAAACATAATAATAAACAACAATCAAATAAACAAATGTTTTTGGAAATTTAAAATGTGTAATGAATGTTTTTGGAATTTTATACATATCTCAAATCAATTCGAGAATTAAGAGATACATAATGGTCTATCTCATGAAAATATGAGAGCATGCCAACTTAAAATGCTCAAAATATGGTGAGAGCATCTGATAAGAGGGACTAAATTGACATCAACGTGAATTAGGCATGGCCTAGATAATCCCATAATAAATTCCAAGTCACAATAATTCTACCAACATAAAGGTGGTGAAAATTTGACCAGGTCACAACAAGTTCATAAATAAAGGAAAATGACAAGGCAAAAGATAATAGTAATGACTAGATGATGTGGCAATTCATGATAAAATGTGTTGCACCTAATTTTCCCATAGGAAAATTATAATTCGGAAATAACATCATAATTTTGATTTACCCAAAGGTGGTTATAATCAGGAGTACCAAATACAATAATGATTTGCCCATAAGTGGTTATAATTAGTGATACCAGATAAGATAATTAATGAAAGATAACTGGCCAAATCAAATGTTTCACACTATGTTCATAGACTATCATTCAGCACAAAATTCTAAAATTGTTGAAACTAGATCAAATTCCCCCCCCCCCCCAAAAAAAAAGTTCAAGATGAACTAAAGGAACCAAGATCAAAATGGGATAAGTAGGATGGCTAAAACAAGCTTTGGTCATTAGTACATAAATGGTATAAGGAAAATTATTAGAAGGTAATTAGCTATAGTGGCAACAAAAGTGCCCCCAAGTGTTGATTGGCTTAAATTACTCACAAAATAGTGAGTGTTTCTTAGGTTGCTCATAAAATGGTAAGAGCATTCAAACTTAACAATTTTTGGAAAAAAATAAAAACATGGAAAAGGGGTGACCCAATTAACCTTAATAGAAATTAAACACTGCCTACATAGTCCTGAAGGACCTCAAATCAATATAGTTCAAACAACATATAAAATATAAAATAATGGTATAATATACCTAAAAAGGGTCTATAGGGTTGTCTCTAAGAGATAAGGCATGGTAATAGACAATGGTAAATGAAAAATGGGTTATGTTACTCCTATGATATGGATATGGATGTCCTAGTCAACATATGAGACAACAAAAATGATTAGTTATAAAGTTGATATCCAATACCCTTTCAAAATAATTTCTCTATCAATAACTTTCTATTGATCTAGATCTCAATAATGTATTTATGATCTTTGTTGGTCATTGATTCAATTTCCTCTAAAAACTAAGAGAAGATATCATCATAACTTCAACAAAGGAATGTGTTATTAGAGATGGTAGTGACTATTAGAATAAATTATATAAGTAGGTAATGAATAGGTGAATGATTATAAAATGTATAATGAATGGGAAACAAATGAAGATCAAGACTTGCAGTCACATGTAATGTTATTGATATTAGATTCGACATAATTTTGGTTATGGCAAGACTAAATACCTCTAAATATTCTCTCGATATGACCACTAAATTATTTTTTTATTTGATCTTGAGAGTAGATACCATTTGATTATGCTATAGATTGGAAACTATATTGATTTATTCTTTGATAATGTCTTCATCAAGCAGTGAAGAAATTTTGTGCTTAGCTATTGGTGCCTCAAAGATATTTTTACCAATGAATTTTCCTTGATTATCTCATAGTACCTTCAATAAGGTTTCATGAAGAGATATTACCATTTGACTTTGATTATCTTCTAGTGCCTTCAAAAAGGTTTCACTAAAAGATGTTGAGTTTGTTCTTTGATCATCCCCTAGCACCTCCAAAAAGGTTTCATTTAGAGATTGTTCTCTATTTACATGAATTTGGTCTTCATCTTGCTAATATTTTACATCTAATATGTTACCATGGATGAAGTTCAACAAAGTGTGATTATGTTAGTCCCAATCGATGTTTGTGGGAGGTAAAATGTCAATATAATGGCTATGTTTAGTGGTGATAATGGGGGGATGATGAAAGGCATCACAATTCTCATAGAAGATACTAGGATAACTTGTGTCGATGTTGAAGTAATCATCCTCAAGAATCATAAAAGGATCACAAATATATTCAAATTGATCCACAGGGTAATTGTAACCAATGTTGTAACAACCAATACTGTATTTTGTTTTTGAATCTAATTATGATACAAGGGACTCTGAATATGATGTCATAATTGATGTTGATTCTGGTTCTAATGCTAAATTTAATGTTGGTTCAAAAATAGAACTTGACTCTAATTTTATTTCTTCATCTGATGTGGTTGCTTCTATAATATTCTATTGAATGCTAAATTTTAGACAAGTAATGTCATGTGATGGCATAATGGTCTCAATAAAAAGTTATTCATTTAAGAAGGGTTCAACATATACTAGATCATCTAAGTGAACCCCTCAAAGAGAGGGAACTGCTTGAGGGATGACTTGATAGAATCTTGTCTTTCAAAAAGAGACTCCTCAAGAAGTGGGAAAAGATCAAGATATAATTCTATAGAGACTAGATTTTCAAGGATATGAGGCTCTTTAAAAATAGGTAACATATGAATAGGTGATTCATCATAGGTTGACTTGTCACAAATGAATATTTCAATAACAACATCATGGTTTTTTTTCATAATTGTTATAAAAAATCAATTTTGAATACATTTTGATCCTCATAAGATGGCTCTTGAATAGGTAATGGTTCATGTTTTGGATCAAAATTTATAAAGTGGGGAACATTTGGTTTAGCAAGAATAATGGTTTGTGGTTAAATAATGGGCTCTCTAAAAATTTAACTATTTAAGAAGGGATAAAAATAATTGGTTCATCAAATGGAGGTTCTTCAATAATAGGTTCAATAGATAAAGGTGATGGGCCTATAATGGTAATGATTGGATGCTTCATAGCCTAGTTTCTTGTGCGAACCAAAAGAAGAGGTCCTAAAATGGTAACCTTTGTGTATTGTGGAGATTTATTGTTTGTAAAAGTTGAAGGAGAATATCCCAAAATGATAACCACCAAATTCTTCATAGTTTGGTTGCCCATGTAAACCAAAGGAAGAGGTCTTAAAATGGTAACCTTCATGAACTATGGAGTTTGATTTTTCACATGATCTAAAGGAGAAGGAGGATATCCCAAAATAGTAACCTTTGAGCATGGGGTGAAAATCAAAGGCTATGGAAGACATCCTAAAATGGTAACCTTCATGTGCTATGGAGATTGATCATTCACACAAGCTAAAGGAGAACAGCCCAAAATGGTAATGTTTCCATATTATGAAACTTGATCTCTTACACAAGTTGAAGGAGAAGAAGGATACCCCAAAATAGTAACCTTCAAGTGTGTCATTAAAATTAAATGGGAAATATGAGGATGATGTATGACAACTGGCATGGATGCAATTAATTTTCAATAGATAAGCCCTAAGAGGGAAACATCCTCAAATAAGATAGAACCCTCATGTCTACTATAAAATGCTCTACCTTGAAACTAAGGTAGAAAAAACCCTATTTTAAGTATACCTTAGTGTCATTTCTTAAAAAAGAGTGTTCTCAACATTTGGAAAGATTTGGATAATGTTTTGTAAATATTTAAAAAAATATGAAATTTGATCTTTCTTTCAACAAATGATTAAGGTATCAAAGAGACTATAAAAAAGGAGGGTGGCTTGGAACCATTAATAATTATAAGGATGTGTTCAAAAATTTACTCAACTTTTGGTAAATTTGAAATCATATAGATTGGAAGAGGGTATGATAACTCAAATATCTAAGGTGAAAACTAGTAAACCAAAGACTAGATTCTGTGATATGTCAATACCATAAAATCTAGTTTAACTTTGATGAGTTGATATTATAAAATTAGAATAAATATCTTTGGATTACAAAGAGTATAATGCAAACTAAGTAACTCATGATGTGAAAACATGCAATAATTCCTAAGTATAAAAATAAAACCAAATGGGTAGCACAACACCACCATATGGCGATAGGAAGGGGGAATAGTATAAAATGTGTTCTAGGACATAAAGTGTGAGTGATGCACAAGATGATTTAATTCCACAAATATTATAAGGTGATGATGAGTTTATAAAATGGCCATAAATTCAAAAAAATAGAAAATTGAACCCAATTTAAAACAAGTTTAATGTGCAAATGGAAAATCCAATTTAACACATCAACACTTAAAACTTAGAAAGGTTCAATATTGAATGTGAATTATCAATGAGGGACTTAATAAAATTTGGAAAATGGTGTAGACTCAAATGGGTAGGATAATTTCACCAATTAGACCAATGATGACAAATTTGAACAAGGAAGAGATTTATTTTTTACTTGGGTAGCGTAACACCTCCTTGTTTAAGAAATTATGAATAATGTGTTTTTGGTTTATGACATTTATGTTAACAAGTAGTTTTGATCCAAAACAAGAACAAGTAATCTAAGACAAAGATAGATCAACTAAATAATCATCTTAGGCCCTAAACTGACAAGGTGTGGCAAAGTGGGGTTAACTAAACTAACAAGTTTTCAAATGTTTCTATATGGATCCCATGCACAAGACTTTCATGTCAAAATTTAAGAGAAGAAACACATCAATTAGGTATACGTCATATGACTTGTTGTAAAAATGTCTTTCCCTTTTTACAACCACTACATCCATCACTTTCTTAATGTAGTGTGATGTCCAACATGATCATACATCCCATACTTAGCCCTAGCTCTAGGAGAAGTTTTAACTAGTCAAACCTCTGATCCTAGTGGGGTGATCCCAATTTTTATACCCCCCATGGAGAGGGGTCAAAGACAATGTTGGGAGATGAATTCTTGGGTCAAGGATTCCCTATAGAACTTATGGGAGGTAATGAAGTCCACCTCACAAGCCAAGATGTAAAAATAAATGACAAGTAAAAGAGATTTAAGGTTGTTTCTAGATCACCCAAGCCATGTGGGTCTTGGGGAGAGCCTTAACAACACCTCTTTTACACCTTTGACTAGGATAATTTTCAATAAATATGGCACTTTTTATCCCACAAGTTCCTTAAAGGGGATGGGTGGGAGAGCATACATGCACAATCTTTATTTTTTCCAATCAATTCTAATAAAGTAATGATCTATTAAAGACAAAATTTGAAATTTTTTCAATTTTAAATCACTTAAATCAAAAAAATTGGTGATTTTCTTTGTCCCCTTGGCCTTAAGCTATAAACTTGGACACAAAAACTATTCAATAAAACACCCTAAAAATGTCCTTAAACACAAGATGAAATATTTTGATTCTTTTTAAACACCAAAGAGAGTTAAAAATATTACCAAATAGAGTTTAAAAGATCTAATTTAAGCATGTCTTAGTTTTCTTCAAATAGGACCTACAAAAAAAAGATTAGAAATTTGTTTAGACTTGAACCTCCTTTATGTGTGAGGTAAATAAATTTGCAAATTGAGCTCTCAATTTTGAGTTTTTAAAAAAGACATAGTGACCATCAATGATCACTCTGACTATTGGTAGTTGTCCTGACTATCGATGGTGTTACCTTTTGAGTCGCTCTTATTCAAATTTTTATGGATTTTGCCATAAAATAAGTTCACCCACTTATCACCTTTTGTGTGTAAATTCTTAAAAGAATTGAACCTTTGAACTCTAACCTTTATCATAGTTTAAGAGTTCAATAGTTCAAGAGTTTCAAAAGTTCAAAGTTTCTCAAAGTGAACTATTTGTCCTTTTGTGTATTTCAAGTATATCTTTCAACCTTCCGGTTGAACTTGAACCTCATAGAAAAGTTCAAAATTTTAATAGTTCAAGATTTCAATGGTTCAAAGATTTCAATATTCAATGTTTTGTAAAGAGTCATGTTCACTTGGCTCCCTTGTATAATTAATGTATTATTTAACCTACCATTTGAACCCACCACTTGAACCTAATGTTTAAACCTCATAGTAGAGTTCAAAATTTTAATAGTTTAATAGTTCAAAGTTCAAAATTCCAAGTGGATGGAAAGCTCAATTAGCAACAAAAGGAAAGTAGTTCCATTTTCTTTGCCCTTAGAGGATATGGTGAGTAAATGTTTAGGGAAAGCTCCTAAATCCAAAAAGTTAAAAACAACATCCAGGGTAGACGTCAACCCTAATACAAGGAATTAGAATGCAGAAATAGCTAGGCTAAGAACCAATGAAGAAGTTGGAGATCCTATAGTTTAGGATTTTTACAATTGAAAAAGTGGATCTTGGGACTGCATCATGTGCCATAGATGTGCATCACCTTGAAGCATCCACCAAAAGGATAGTCATCAGAATTTGGAAGGATGAAAAAGATAAAAGAGAATTAAAATAGACTATATGGTAAATGGCAGAGTACATTGATGCCATTCATAGTCCAGATCCACAATCGATCACCCAACTACCCCTATCTTTTGATCCAAAATCACTTGTCAATCAAAGGATGCTAGACCAGATACACAGAGGCAAAATGGTTACTAGGGTATTTGATAATTAGTTGGATAACATCATTTAGAAAGTTATGGAATTCATCCATAAATTAAATAATGTATATGATTTAACCATAATTATTGTTGAAGATTTAAAGACTCAAAATGCTTTGTGGATAAAAGATGAAGGAAAATGGATGAGCATGATGAACCAGATTGATGAAGTTCAGAAGTATGGAATAACAAAGTTTTTGTCAGAGAAGAACTTGACAAGTCTGGATGAAGATGTATTATATGTAAGTAGGAAAAATATTGAATGGAGAAATTCAATATCCCAACAAGGATGAATGGAAATCACAAAAATGATCAAGGAAATAACTAAATTCATTCAGTCATTACAACATGATCTACAGAGTATTGATATAAAATACATAAAATATGATGGAAAACTAGAAAAAGATATCAATATTGTGACTCAATCCTTTAGGGAAAAGATAAACATCATTAAATAAAGTGACAAGTTATCAATTGAATATTTTTCTTAGATTTCAAAGGTAGATTCACTTCTTTATCACTACATCGACACTCTCCCAGAACACACATAAAAGATGGGGAAAATTCAGAGGGAAGAAAACATCTATAAAGCAAGGATAAAACATTTCAACATTCCCAATCTTACAAAAATTTAGGAGTTATGGTATTTTAGGAGTGGAAAGCTCAACATGTCTACCCAATCAAATAAAGCAAATCTGGAGATCCTAGTTTGTCACTTCAACAATTATTTTACTTACATAGTTTCTTCTATTCAGTTGCTTTTCTATTTGAAACTTGATCTTTAAGTAAATTTGTTAAAAAAACTAAATCCCATATGGGTCAGATTTACTTTAACCCTAGTTTAGTTTGACAGATGGATAGTTATGGCAACTATATATATATATATATATATATATATATATATATATATATATATATATATATATATATATATATATATATATATATATATATAATTGTAAAAGAGTAGGGATAGCAATAGAGAAGATATAAAAAAGAAAAGCAATTAAGAAATTTTCAGAATTGGACCAATATTGTTGACAATATATTTAATGTTTGTCTGAAACATTTTTATTCTGTGCATGAAAAGAATAATTAATTATTGCATACTTAAATCTATGTATTTGAGTATTTGAAATTGGGTTTTTTGTGTGAAATCTTCTTTCATATAGTGATTACTCTTCCATTAGACAAATCATTATATGTGTTTTGTCCTTTACTAGTTCAACAATATATATGTTTATCCATTTAATCATTATTAAAGATAGAATATGTGTATTCTATTACCCATTCTTATTATAAAATCTCGCATTCATAACATGATGATGTGTGGATGTTAGTTTACCTTTAAAACACTTTCTGGTTAAAAGTGTATCTGAATATTTCAATTCATTGAAAATATTAAAGAGTTGTACCTTAATTTAGAGGGGAACTAGTCCTAATAGTTCACCCATTTGTTGTTTAACTTATTTGTTCTTGAAAGAAGGGTAAGGAGTTAAAATAAAAAATTTTTAGATAAGGACAAATCTGTTAACTAATAGTTTTTGGTGACTCCGCTAGGGAATCAAAATTGAATTCTTTACTAAAATATTAGTCACTTTAATATGAGGAAATAATGGCACTCCCACATGAAAATATAATTCCTATTTTTCAACCTAATATTAGTTTTCAAGATGAATAGGAAGATATAATTAGTCAGTTGAATACTTTTACTTCGCATTCTCATCGAAATATTGATGATTATAGAATAGAAAGTAGAATATTAGAAATAGAAGAAGAACTGGATAATAATTTAAGATTGTTGTTACTTAAGCAAAGAAGGAGACAAGAAGAAAATTTATAAAGGAATTAAATCCCCTGAAGTATGAAGTTAATAATCATAATATCATAAGCTAGATTCCAAAAGATACACAAGGTCTTTGAGAAGAGAAGGAATTGATGATTCTACTTTTCAAGCATTGCAAAGCTTAAATTTTCCTTATATTCCTACCCATGTTATAAAATATATAAGTAGACATTCTAGCCCTCCTAAACCCTCTACATCCTCTATCTATCAAGCCTTAACTCTTTTTGGTACTATCTTTCCTTCTACCATAAGTTTTCTTCCAATGGCCCAACCTGGGGGTGCAGCCATAGGACCTCTAAATTTAGGGGCCAACTTGAATCCTTTGCCTAAAAATGCAAGAGAAAATTTAACCAAATTTAATAGACATGGGAGACAATCATTAGAGGAACATCTGAGTGTCTTTGTAATGACATGTGGTGTATTATGAGTGCAACATCAAGATGTATCCATAAGGCTTTTTATACAAACTCTAATTGATATTACAACATAATGGTTTTATCATCTAATCGATTCTTCAATCATTAACTAGAATGATATGAAAACTACATTTAAAAATAGGTTCAAAAACACAGAAGATGAACATTTCCTTCTTGTTCAATTAACTTAGCTTAAGAAGGAGATACATGAACCCATGAGGGAATTTATAGCCAAATTCAATAAAATTGTGTACAAGATTCCTATTGCTAAAAGACCAATTGATGAGAATCAAAAATGTTTCTTTATTAATTTTATGTCTCTTGATATAAGTTTTAATCTTAAAAGAGGTGCAACTATTAATTTAATAGATGCACAATCATTGGTAGTTGAGTTAGAAGATGATCTTATTATGGCCAAAAAATGGAAGAAAGAAGTATAATTACCTAATGCTCATCCCTCATCTTCTATGTATCTTGTGTTTCAAAGGCTAGTAAATGATATGATTGCCCTAAAAAATAATTACTGAAGACTAGTACTTCATTCCAACAACCATATTATCATATGGGTAGGATAAATCAATAACCAAATACTGGTAAGACATTACCACTTGCATCAACACAACCAAAATTGACTATTAAATCCCCTCCTAGAAGAAATAACATGTGTGTCTTTCATTTGACTACTGATCATGATAGAGATTCTTATCTAGAGATGCTTAGATATACTTAGATGACTACTACTCAAGATGTCTTAAGGGATATTACTGAAGAAGAAAGGAGCTTTGAGAGATTTGGTGACTCTGAAATACACTTCCTAGAATATGATTCAGATTCAAAAAGAGGAGGTGAAATATTGGTTACTCTTGAATATCCTTCATGTGTTGTACTTACTAGAATTCAAAAGAATCCAAGATTCTGTAATACTGAATAAATGCCCATTAAAGATAAGGAGCCTTTTACTAAAACTTCTTATGCTAATTTAAAGACCCAAGAAAGTAAATTGCTACATAGAAATGATTGTGAGTTCTTTTGATATTTTAGAATTTTGTAAGTCTACAAAAATTAAAATATCCCCTACTGAATACCTCAGGTTGAAACCCAAAGAACTTGATAAATTGGTTAAATATGTCAAAAATGGTCCTACATAAGTTGAACCTAAAAGTTAGTTAAACATTAATACTGAGTCTCCCATTGCCCAATTATTTAATTCTCCATCTGAATCACCCACTCATACTTCTAGAATGACCCTCAATTCATCTAATGATACTCCTTATATGGCTGATATGAAACCCAACCCATTTTATATTTCTTTGTTCATAAATGGTCATAAACTCAGCAATTATATCATAGACTCGAGTGCTTCTGATAATATAATGCCTTCTTCTATAGCCAAAGCCTTAGGCTTATCCCTTACAAAAACATTTGGTAGATTTTGCTCCATGGATGGAAAATAGATTTCTTTTCTCAGACAAATTAAATATGCATGAGTTGCTCTTGCAGCCTATCTTAATAAAAAGGTGAAGTTGACTATCCTGGTAGCGGATATTCTTGCTAGTTATGGGATTTTGTTGAGCAGGAATTTTTACAAAGATCTGGGAAGGTAGATTAAATTGGATTGGTCAGAAGCTATAATTCTAGTTGGAAAGCAGAAAGTTATGTTAGAACCTAAACCTAAATGCAAGTTTATAGTATATCCTTCTGATGATCCTAAGTCTCAGATTATATTTGAAGAATGTGAATTTGGTAATTATTTTCTCTCCTTTGAAGATTGTAAGGAATAATATGTCCTAAAATCTCTTCATTTAGATGATCTATGGACCATGTAATTTGATGGCAGTTGTGCTATTATTGGTTCAAGTGTAGGAGTTGTGTTGATCTCACCTGAAGGTGAAACTTTTCCTTACTCTTTCAAACTAGAATTTAAAAACACTAATAATACTGTAGAATATGAAGTTTTATTGCTTGGGTTAAATGAAGCTAAAGGAAAAGGTATAAAAATACTCAAGGCAAAAAGAGATGCTAAATTAATTTTCAAACAAGTGAGACATTTTATCAATTAAAAATGATAGATTAAGACATTACAGAAATAGAGTTTGGGATAAGATAGAATGTTTTGATGCCTTTTCTATTGAGGCAATTCCCAGAGACTAGAACACTCGAGAAGATTCTCTAGTAGTATCAGCTTCTCTTCTTCTCCCACACCCCAATTTAAAAAGGGATTCATATATAATTGAACTAGTCTATCATCCTAATGTCCTAGATAATGCTGAAAATTGGCAAGTTTTTGAGAGTAATGAATAGATCAAAAAAAATTTAGAGAATGTTGATATGTTCTTGGGGACTTATTTTGAAAGTTCTAAAATAGAATGTAAAGAATTCAGTCCTGATCTAGTGATCAATCCAAAATATGATTTAATTCAATTAAAAGGAAACAAAATACCTAAAGGATTGATCTCTCTAGAACATTTGTTCACTATACAAGATGAATATACTAAAGGCAAAATTGTCCAAAATCCTAACAAAATGGAGGAGTATGAGAAAATCAATATTGGAAGTGAGACTGACCCTAAATAGATCTCCATTGGTAAGTGTTGTTCACCAAAGGAGAAAAACAAATTAATTAATCTATTGATTAAGTATAAGGATGTCTTTGCTTGGTGCTATGATGACCTTAAATATTTTAGACATGGATAGTTTTAGCATTATATTCATTTGAAAGCAAATACAAATCCTTTTAGGCAAAAGCTAAGAAATTATAACCTAAAATTCACTGAGTCTATCTTTAAAGATATTGACAAGATGTTGAAGGATAAGATTATTTATCCAATTCATCACTCCACTTGGGTGGTGAACATTGTTCTAGTACACAAAAAGAATGGGGAAATAAGAATATGTGTTGACTTCAAGAATTTGAATCAATCTAGTTTAAAAGATCATTATCCCTTGCCTATGATGGATCACATCTTTCAAACTATTGTTGGGTTATAAATGTTGTCCATTTTAGATGGGTTCTTAGGTTATAATCAGATAAGTATAACTGTAACTAACCAGCATAAAATTAGTTTCACTACACCTAGAGGAAATTTTGCTTATAATCATATGCCCTTTGATTTGATTAATGCTGGTACAAATTTTCAATGGGTGATGGATTCATCCTTTAAATATTTTAAAGATAGAATTATTGTTATTTGTCTTGATGATTTAACTATTTTATCTAAAAAAGAGAAGATCATCTTAAGGACTTAGAGACCATCTTACAAAGATGCCTGAGTCATGGGATATCTCTTAATCCTAAGAAGTTAGTTTTCTATGTTATAGAAGGGAAACTATTAGGATACCTAGTTTCAAAAAATGGAATCAAAATTGACTCAGAAAGAGTTAGATCAACACAACAATTAATCCTTCCTTCTAATAAGACTGAAGTTAATTCTTTCTTTAGTCAGATTAATTTTCTCAAAAGCTTCATTCCTGATTTTGTTGAGATTACAAAACATATTGTGGGGATGATGAGTGAAAAAAAAGCATTCAAATGGAATGAAGCTGCTAAAAAAGCATTTGAAGATATTAAAGAAACAATTGCACAAACACCTACTTTGGTAAATCCTAATTTCCAAAAATATTTTTTTATTTATTGTTATGCTTCAGAACATACCATGTCTAGTATCTTGTTATAGAAAAATGAAGTAAATGTAGAAGCCCCAATAGCTTTTATGAGTGTTCTTCTCAAGAAACATGAACTTAAATATTCTTTGGCTGAGAAACAAGCTTTTGCTATAGTAAAGGTTGTTAAACAATTTAGATATTATATACTTCATTCTCATTCAGTTGTATTCATTCCTAGTTCAGTTGTGAAAAGCATTTTAACTCAGCAAGAGGTTGGGATAAACAATAGAGTAACATGGGTTACTAAAATTAAAGAATACCACCTAGATATTAATCCATCCAAACTAGTTAGAGGTCAAGGTTTGTGCAAATTGATAGCAAGAAGTAAAGAAGAACTTCTTACTGTCCTATTGGTGAGCTTACAAGATCCATGGTTCTTAAACGTGGCACACTATCTTACTTATGGAGACTATCCCAGTCATTTATCCCCAAAGGATATAAGGAATATGAAGTTAAAATCAGCAAAATATGTGATTTGGGGTGATGTTCTATATGAAAAGGGACTATATGGAACCTTTTTGAGATGTGTAGATAAGGAACAACAATACAAACTATTGGAAATTTTTCATAATAAATCCCGTGGTGGACATTTCTCTTCTTTGGTCACAACATTCAAAATCCTTAGAAATTGTTATTATTGGCTAGGTATGTTCAAAGATGCATATAAATGGGTGGCTAACTGTGAAAAATGCAAATTGTTTTCAGGAAGACCACAACTTGCAACATTACCTCTGAGACTTGTCATTATTGAATAACCTTTCAAATAATGGGGATTAGACTTCATTAGGCCTATTTCACCTCCATCAAGTGTTGATCATATGCAAATTTTAACAACAACTGATTATTTTATGAATTGGATTGAATCAACCCCTGTGAAGAGAACCACTTTAGAAGTGATATGTAATTTTCTCACAAAAAATATACTAGTACGTTTTTGTGTTCCTCAAAATATTATGGTAGATAACGCTACCAATTCTTCTTCAATGGAACTTACTTCATTTTTCTATGAACATAGTAGCTCCCTTTCTCACTCATTAGATTATTACCCTCAAGGGAATGGACAAACATAGTAGTAATAAAAATTTGATATCCATCATGAATAAATTGGTGAGTGATAACACCAGAGATTGGCATAAGAAACTATACGAAGCACTTTAGGCTAATAGGGTAACCCCAAAAAGAGTAATAGGAATGGCACCTTTTGAGCTAGTGTATGGGATGGGAACACAATTATCATTACCTCTGGAATTATCTATAACTAAATTACAAAATGTTATTGAAGATCAATACTTTCAAGATTTTTTAGAGAAAAGAGTTATGCACTTAACTAAACTTCGGGAGGAGAGGAATGAACTAGTTGATTAGATTACTACTCATCAAACTAGGGTTAAAAATATTTTTGATCAAAAAACTAAACCTAGAAAGTTAATGGAAGGAGATGAAGTATTGCAATGGGATAGAAGGAGAGAACCTAAAGGAGCACATGACAAATTTGATTCACTTTGGAAAGGATCTTTCAAAATTCATCAGGTACTTGGTCCTAATTCTTGTAAATTAGAATATCTAGATGGAGCTATTTTACCCCTATCCTATAATGGATAGGATCTTAAGTTGTATCGATTGTGAAATAGGTGTACCCTATTTTATACATAGCCTTTCCTTTGTTATCACATTTTGTGTTTTCCTTTCCCATTTTTGGTTTGTCTTTCTCCTTTTCTTCTGTTGCTATGTTTTAGTCTATGTAACCAGAGTTTTTGAGTTCTCTACATTTTATCTTAAAATACAATCCCTAGTCAGAGCCAATGTTAACTTTTGAGTCACCTTTATTCAAATTTTCATGGATTTTTTGATAAAATAAGTTCACCTGCATATCACCTTTTGTGTGTAAATTTTTAAAAGAATTGAACCTTTGAACTTGAACCTTTCTCATAGTTTAAGAGTTCAATGGTTCAATATTTTCAAAAGTTCAAAGTTTCTTAAAGCGAACTGTTTATCCTTTTGTGTATTTCAAGTATATCTTTGAACCTTCTAGTTGAACTTGAACCTCATAGAAAATTTTAAAAGTTTAACAGTTCAAGAGTTCAATGGTTCAAAGATTTCAATATTCGATGCTTTTTAAAGAGTCATGTTCACTTGGTTCCCTTGTATAATTAATGTATCATTGAACCTGCCACTTGAACCTAACATTTGAACCTCATAGTAGAGTTCAAAAGTTCAACAATTCAATAGTTCAATAGTTCAAAGTTCAAAATTCTAAGTGGCTGGAAAGCTCAATTAGCAACAAAAGGAAAGTAGTTCCATTTTATTTTCCCTTAGAGGATATGGTGAGTGAATGTTTAGGGAAAGCTCCTAAATCTAAAAGTTAAAAATAACATCCAGGGTAGACATCAACCCTAATACAAGGAATTGGAATGTAGAAATAACTAGACCAATAACCAATGAAGAAGTTAAAGATCTTATAGTTCAATATTTTACAATTGAAAAGGTGGATCTTGGGACTACATCACGTGCCATAGACGTGCATCACCTTGAAGCATCCACCAAAAAGATAGTCAGTAGAACCTGAAAGGATGAAAAAGATAAAAGAGAATTAAAATAGACTATGCAATGAATGGCATAGTACATTGACACCATTCATAGTCTAGATCCACAACCGATCACCCAACTATCCCTATCTTTTGATCCAAAATAACCTATCAATCAAAAGATGCTAGACCAAATACACAGAGGTAAAATGGTTACCAGTGTATTTGATAATTGGTTAAATAGCATCATTTAGAAAGGTACATAATTCATCCATGAATTGAAGAATGTATATGATTTAACCATAATTACTATTGAATATTTAAAGACTCAAAACACTTTGGATAAAAGATGAAGGAAAATGGATGAGTGTGATGAACTAGATTGATGAAGTTCAAAAGTATGGAATAACAATGTTTTTGTCATAGAAGAACTTGACAATTCTGGTTGATGATGTATTATATGTAAGTAATAAAAATATTTAATGGAGAAATTTAGTATCCCGATAAAGACAAATGAAAATCTAAAAAAAGATCTAAGAAATAACTGAATTCATTCATTCATTACAACATGATCTATAGAGTATTGATATCAAATACATAAAAGATGATGGAAAACCAAAAAAAAGATATCAATATTGTGATTCAATCCTTTAGGGAAAAGATCAACATCATTAAATAAATTGATGAGTTTTAGATTGAGGTAAAAGCAAGTTTTGAAGGGGCCCCAAAACCCTATTACAAAGAAAGAAAGAAAGATCGTCCAAGACCACAGGCAAAGCCTAAAAACTACTACAAGGAAGTAGCAAAAATAGGTTTTAAATGGACCTAAAACCACCAGAAAGACTTCCGGTCAAAACCCAGATTAAACAAAGATCTGGTATCACCAAAGGCAAAGGATTAAAGAAAGAAAACAAAAAATAGGACCAATTACTAAACCAACCAGAAGAACCAGATTATTCATCCAGTTCCAATATCATTTTCATAGTTTCTTTTCCTTTCATAATAGTATCCTGGGTAGTGGTTGCCGCCAGCATAGCTCCTTTTTGTGTAACCTTCTTTCTAGAACTTTGTCTCCTCCTTTTATTGGGTCCCTCTAGGGCTTTAGTCTCCTCATTGGCTCTTTTACCTATATTGACAACAACAGCACAAATATTGGACGTAACTTCCTCCATTTTCGTTCTGTTGTCCTTAATAAGTTCTCGGAGGTTATTTTCATAGGCTTTGAGCTTGACTGGGATCTCCCTTATCTAATTTTCCATATTGTTTATTTTGTTCCAAATAGCTTTCAGGGTATCTTCCATAGTTTCCACTTTCCTCTTGAGATCCATAATCTCCCTACACATCCAAGAATCAAATTGGGATGATGCCTCTACTTTACAATTAACCCAAGTCATAGGTGTGTGTGTTTCATCATTCTATTTTTTCCCTCTCCATTCCTCAGAATTTTTATTGGGACTATTCATGGCTTCTTCAAAGATATCCTCTCGACTCTTTTGTTCCCGCTCTTTAATTCCAGTTTGAATTTCCATATCCGTATCTTGATTGTCATCCTGACCTGAAGTTTCCTTTTCATTCTTTGAAGTTGGGTCCTTAACAGGGTCATCCTAGACAAATTCATCCTCTGACACTTTCTGGTTTTCCTCCGTATCTATAGTTTTGTTTGTAGAATCCTCCTCTGTGTTGACATCATCTTTTTCATTCTTCTCAGAACATTCTTCATCCTCATTAGAGTTTGTATCCCAGCTTTCATTTCCTTCTTCTTCTTCCAAGTTTTCCTCCCTGGGGTTTTCAATTCTCTCCCATTCTGTATCTTCTTCTACATTCTACTTTTTAGCACTAGGGAGCTTGATTTTGCCTTTCCTATTTACACTTTCACTCTTTCTGTTCCCTGACACCTTAATTTTCCCCTGTTTGGGGTGCTTTACCATTGCACTATTCTTGCAGTAGCCTTCGATAAGCAGAATAAGGCCTTCATGTAGGATAGGGCACGTTTCCTTTTTCCTATGAGCATATAAACTTTGGACCAAGGAGAAGCGAAGATAAAAGGGAAAAGACAAACTAACCTTGTGCCTGAAATGGTTAAGGAAGACAAAATGGAAATTGTGCACGTGCTTACTTCTTCCGTCTAGGATGAAGTACTCCCTTATGCAGCTTAAGACATCCCTCCATATCCCTTTAATCTGATCCAATTCATAGAAATCCCCATTCTTGACCAGCTTCTACTCTTCCTCATTCATTTTGGGGAACTTACAAAAGGCCTCATTCAAAATGCTTTTCTGCTTGGAAAATTTGAGTCCATCCGTAGGCAGCCCTGTAACCTCAGCTATAAAATCCTCTGTTAAGTTCACTGTGATACCATGCAGGGTGACCCTTTCATCAGACCAATTTTTGAAAAAAGCTGTAGTGATATGCGGCTTTGATCCATGGAGTCTTTCCATGTAGCTCGCAACTTTTCCTTTCTGCAGAATTCTCCAGACTTCTTGTTTCTCTCTCCATTCATCATAGCTCTTGGGTTCCTATTTTTTGGGTTCTCCCTTTCTTTCGCATGCCATACTCATTTTATTTGAATCCCAGTTGCTATGGTTTTTACACTGAACCCACCTGCTACCAAATTGATTGGAAAGTTGGCTTTGTTTGTGCTTTTTTAGGATCCGCTTCTCACTCTTGAGGGCCTTCCTCTTTAATGATTGTTTTCCTTTCCCCACGCTGCCACTCCTCCTACTCATTATATTTTTATTACTCTCCAATCTTTCCTTCCTTTGCATGGGTTGCATCATGAAGAATGAGCGCCCTCAATTCCACGTTCTTTTCTAATGTTTCATGCCACCTCACTGTTTGACCTTCCTGGACTGCACAATTAGCTAGCCAATCTGCAACACCATTGGCTTCATGAAAGGTGTGGGTTATAATCACTTCTTCAAATTTATTTAATAATGTTTTCATCTCCATTACCTTATCCTCTATGGTTCAAGACACAATATTTCTATTATTAAGAATATTTATAATATTCAAAGAGTCCCCTTCAAGCCACAATTTGGGATATCCTGAGTCCACAACTAATTTGAGGGTCTGAAGGGCAGCTGTAGCTTCGGCAATGTGGCAATTCGATTTACCAATAGGGATTGCAACAACATCAATTACCATTCCCATAACACACAAAAGATTTTTCTTAGATTTCAAAGGTAGATTCACTTCTTTGTCACTGCATCGACACTCTCCCAGAACATACAAAAAATATGGGGAAAATTTAGAGGGAAGAAAACATATGGAAATTAAGGATAAAACACGTTAGCATTCCCAATCTTATAAAAATTTAGGATTTTGTTACGGCATTTTAGGAGTGAAAAGCTCAACGTGTCTACCCAACTGAACAAAGCAAATCTAGAGATCTTGGACTATCATTTCAGCAATGATTTTACTTACATAGTTTCTTCTATTCAGTTATTCAGTTGCTTTTCTATTCAAAATTTGACCTTTATGTAAATTTGTTAAAAAACTAAATCCTGTATGGGTCAGATTTACTTTAACTTTGGTTTAGTTTAACAGATGGATTAGTTATGGCAACTATATATATATATATATATATATATATATATATATATATATATATATATATATATATATATATATATATATTTGATTGTAAAAGAGTAGGGATAACAATAGAGAATATATAGAAAAGAAAAGGAGTTAAGAAATTTTCAGAATTGGACCATTGTTGTTGACAATATATTTAATGTTTGTCTGAAACATTTTTCATATGTGAATGAAAAGGAGAATTAATTATTTCATACTTAAATCTGTGCATTTGAGTATTTGAAATTGGGTTTTCTATGTGAAATCTTCTTTCAAATAGTGATTACTTTTCCATTAGATAATTCATTATATGTGTTTTATCCTTTACTGGTTCAACAATATATATGTTTATCCATTTAATCATTATTAAAGATAGAATCTATGTATTATATTACCCATTATTATTATTATAAAATCTTGCATTCATAACATGATGATGTGTGGATGTTAGTTTACCTTTAAAACACTTTTTAGTTAAAAGTGTATCTAAATATTTCAATTCCTTGAAAATCTTAAAGGAAGCTATACCTTAATTCTAAGGGAAACTTGTCTTAATAGTTCACCCATTTGTTGTTTAACTTATTTATTCTTGAAAGAATAAATGTATGGAGTCAAAATAAAACATTTTTAGATAAGGACAAATCTGTTAACTAACAAGTAGTTACTTTGACTACTATGTGTTTGATGTTTTATTGACCATCATCAGTTATTTGTCAACTTGAAGGCATCAACATTATTGTCAAAAACACTTATTATCTTGATTAACACAAAACTTACAAATGAAACTTGTGAAATAAAGGAAATAAAACTAGACTAGAGACTTAAAAAATCAAATTTAACCCCTATAAACTTGAATTTGCTCAAAAAAATTTACACAAGAAATAATTTTCAACAAAAAACTTAACAAGCCTAAAATAGTATAAAATCTCTAAAAGAAAGATTTTAGATCATGCTTAGGTTTAGATAAAAGACTTAAGTCATGCAATTTGTTATAAACAAACTAGACAAATACTCAAAAAAGATAATTTTTACATGGGTTTTCCCCTATATCCCAACCATTAGCAGATGACAGAATCATTGGTGGTCACATGAATTGTTGGTGGTCACTATGTGACCTATGAGTCCATAAAAATCATGGGAAAACAAGCATAAAAATGGTGTTTAAGGACTATTTAATGACAAAAATTGATTTTTAGAAATGTCAAAGTGTCTTCCTTGCATATAGAGGGATGTGTTTCCCACCATGCATGCCAAAATGTAAAGTGGATTATAAGAAATGATTAGTGAAGCATTAGTCCAAGAAATCAAAGAAAAATGCATAGAGAGCTAATTAAATCAAGCCAATATATTCATGAAAGGTTTTTCTAATAAAAATAATATACAAATGAAATAAAGTAAACCATTACCTTCCGAAGTGAATCCATTTTTCAAAAGCGGCTCAAAAACATGTTATTCCTTTGATCAAGCATTCTTGTCTTTATCAACAATGGTGGAAAAACTCTTTCAATGTCTCAAGAACACTTCATAAAACTTAGGCTCATGATATTAAAACTATCTAATTTACCTATAAAATGAAGTTAATTAAAATATGAATCATACAATAATCAAAACGCAAATGAGTTGTGAAGAAATTTTAGCATTATAACATTACAATAATAGAGCTTTAAAATGATGTTCATAGCCTCTCTATTTATAGATTTTTGAGATTGATTAGAATGAATATGACTATCCATCTTAAGATCAAGATGTGTTTCCAAGAATTCATTTAATTTTGGAGGATAAAATCAATAAATTCCCTCATAATGATTTGGGAAGAAGGGGCATTAATGAGGCACAAGAGGCATTAATGAGGCATGGGAGGCCATGATTTAGATATTTTATGCATTTATGGATTTTAGATGCCACCTCATAGATGATGTCACTAGGTGATGCAGATATTAACAATCAATTTTCAATTTTGAAATAATCAACAACCTCCATGGAAAATCCACTTAAGCTCTTGATTTGACTTAATTAGCCTTAAACAAAATTAATAAATATTTAGAAATTGGCCCTCAATTAATCAAAATGGTCAAAATTTTATAGTACTGGGTCATAATTTGACTCAAGAGGAATTTTAAGGAGATTTTAGATGCATTGGAACCATATTCCTATTTAGGAAGTTGCCAACACAAAATAACAAAGGTATGTGACATGTACTAATGAATTAGAAAAAAAGAGTGATCCAGAGCACAAAAAGGCAAAATTGTCATTTTGACTCAAAATAAATTGATCAAAGCTAGGAATCACATAAAATGCATTACCCCATTTAGGGATACATTATCCTAAATTGGCACTTGTAAATGATAATCTCAAACCTTTTATCATGTTTTATGGATTTTGACCTAAAATGTGCATTTGAGTGTAAATCGAGTAAGATTGAAAATTTCAACACAAATAATGTTAGGAATTATATGTCTAAAACTTCATCTACTCACCTAGACACATCCATGACAATAAATCTCCAACAATCTCCCCCTTTTTCATTGATGTCAACACCCATCATAAAACTCACCTTCTTTCTCTCTCTTCAAGTACTCTCATAATAAGAACCTTCTCCCCCTTTGACACAATGACAAAGTGGGAACATATTGATCCTAAGGACCTAAAAATACCATCAAGAAGAGAGTACCATATTATAAATATGATACAAACTCCCCCGTACCTTGAGCCTCCCTCTTCTTTGCCTTGATAACTTCATCTTTTTATATACCAACACTCTCTTCAACCAAGCACTATAACCAATGAAGAAAGAAACATAAAAAAACTAAAATATGATGTAATTCACTAATAAAAATATAAGAGGGACTCCTCCTAATATCTTTGAGCCATTTCACCTCTTGAGCATCTTGAGATCTCCACACACCATGAAGACCCACCACACAGTCGTACTAGCCTTCTCTCTCAAGCCATCTCAAGGGCCACCAGCAAAACTTCATGCCACTTATCAAAGAGGAAAAATTATCTCAAACAAACTAATAACTCACCTTTAAACACTAATGTCTTACTCTTTTGGAGAAACTAATAAAAAACATCAAATCTTCACACTAGGCTTATCTAGACTCCTTATAGCCTTACCTAGAACTTGCAGAGCCCACAACTTTTAGTAGACATAATTTAAAGAATTTAAACTTCATATCTAGAGCACTCTAATATTCCCCTTTAATCACACTAATTTTCATTACATATATCATCTTCTATAACATACTTCCTTCATAAACCTTTTATCCAATTAGGCTTCCATCTAGACAAAATCATGAATAATTTAAAAACCACAAACCTTCAGATCTCTTGAATATTAATGTGGCATCATATTTGTCCCATTCAATATATTAAAAAGTTTTATACCTCAAATCATAAGGCAAAACACTTTTCTATCATAGCCTAAAAATTTAGAATCACAAAATAGACAAGGTCAACAAACCTTCTTCTAGTCAACATCCACATTTGAAACTTATTTCAAACTTGGAGACAACCATTACACACTTTTGGACCAAGATTTGAGCCTCCAAAAATTTGGGAACCTTGATTTACTATACCATTACTTTGATCTTCAATAAGAAAGATAAACTTGAGAGCACACAAAAACCTCCAAAAGGCACAAACATGATCATAAAGACATAAAACCACCTAGAACACATCACAAATAAGTGCATATACCTTTATAAACACAAAAATCTTCTTGAAATTCCATCAATCTCATTATGCCACCTAAAAACACCAATTATGATACTGTAAACACTGCATACATAGCAAAAACACCTTATGACATCATTTAAACCTCATTAAAGCACTTATCCCATCCTGACACACCAACTCCAACTAGAAACACTCATCTATTACCTTTTAGGATCTTCTGAAGAATATGATAACAACACTTATTTCTCCACTTTAAGGAGTCTCCTAAGAAGCATACCTACTTCATAATAATGCTCTAAAAACAAACTAAATATAAGAGTGGCCCACATCTCCTCAGTAACCACTAGAATCATTTTATAGCTATAAGACTTGATCTTGTTTTATTTAGTCTAAATTTTGACAATGTGTTCCTTTTCTACATCATTCACTTTCTCTTCTATGATAGGATCTGTTGGTTGAATATTTTTTCTATCAGTGTACTGGTAAACAAAATAGGTCTTATTAGCCAAAGCAAGAAGATTAGTCATCCTAATGTGTAAATTTATCACATCAGAAGGAGACTGTTCTCTCCTCTCATCAAGGGGAGGTTCCCTATGGTTATGCTATGTATATATATGAATAGAAAATAATACTCAAGGGTAGGACTAGACATCCATCTCTCTTTCTTCAGAGATGATGTATATAAAACAAAGGAAGAACTCAAGAGAATGACAGACAACACTCCTCTTCTTTCAGAAGAACTGTTCAACCAGCCACAAGAATACTCCTGGAAATAAAAGTAGACTATGATTAAAGTATGGTAACTGGCAAATCAAGACACAGCACAAAGTCTGCACATGAAATACTCAAGAGTGATATATAAAGAACAATGAAAGCTCAAAGTATTTTCAAATTTCTTTACACAGCAATGAAAAAACAAACACACTAAAGGCAGCTATGGGGGCACAAAGTCTCTCCACAGTTGATTCTTTAGGACACCTTCTTGACAAATTTACTAATCCTGCTTATTAGATCAATGAAACAAACAAGATATCACGGCACAAAGTCTGAAAAATTCCCTTGTTTTCATTAACAAAATATGATAAATAGACTGAGCACAAATTCTCAATGATGCCTCTCAATTTTGGCAGAGTTTCATTCAGATTATAAAAAAAAGATCCTTTTACAATGATAGGAATTCCCTTATATAGCCACATTCAAGAAGAACTCGGGAATAGTAATACATCATGATGCATTAGGAAATGCTAGGAAGACAAGCTGGAACTTTAGGGCCTTTTACCCATTTGATCTTCTCAATGTAGATAGATAAGTTGTGCAATTGAAAGTTTTACAACTTTCAATGTCTGCCTGACGGTCTGATCTTATCTTCATCATTCCTCCTTTTCTGATTAATTGAATTGGGTCCTAGATTCAGCTTGCTATTTTATTCCATCCCCACTTTTTGCTAGTCTTGGCCTTGAAAATTGTGAATGTATTCTATTCTTTATGTTTAAAGGATCAAAAATTATTTTGTTGTCTTTAATTTGACATTCGCACACCCGTCACTATGTTTCCAATAGCTAGTTGACTGTGTTGAATTTGGCATGTTCAAGCACGTCACCCCTTGGTCTTCTTTTGGCTTTCCACTTGGCACTTTTTAAGATTAGTCTTTGCCCTTTTGGGCCCTGAGAAATGATCCTTCAGCTTCGGGAAGTATCCTCAAATTAATGGCTAAGAGTTCCCCTCAAGGGCACCTACCCTTCAGGGTCCTTCGTTGGCCCTTCACAAATTTCCCTCAGGGTTTTCCTCAGGCCATTGCCTTTGAACATTTCCCATGGACATTTTCCTCAGGGAAAATTCTTGCAGACAAAAAGTCTGGGGAAAATTCCCCTGGGCTTTAAACAAGTCATTTAACAAGCCGAAGGGTGCTTTGGTTGATGAAGTGTCCTCCACAAGGGCACTTATCCTTCAGAAAAGTTCTTTAGCATTGAACTTAGTCCATGAACCATTTGTTGAACTAGTTCAAAGGTTCAATGAAGAACACCAAGCACCTTTTGAACCAAAAAGTGATAAACCTACTGTTGAACCTTTCCATTGAACCAAGACCTTGAACCAAAAATTTGGTTCAATGGTTCAACAAAAGCCTTAAACCAATTGACAAACCAAATGATTGAACCAAAAGATGCTAAAATAAAGGAAATGAACCATCTGAGGGAAATAAAGCATTGAACTGCTTGGTTGAACTAAATGATTGAACTATTCCTTTGGTTGAACTGACTGTTGAAACTTTGAACCCATATGAAGTGCTTAACTTTTTCCAATGACATTGAACTTGTTGAACTTTGAACCCATTGAACCTTTAAACCAAATTGGTTCAATGGTTTAATGGTTCAATGATTCAGGTCTCCTTTTGTATTTAGATGCTTGTTGATGAAGATTTTTAATTGAACCAAAACTTTGAACCAATCCCAAAAAATGAACAAATGTTAAAAATCAATTCTTTTGACTAAAAACCACCTACAGAAGTCTGTAGATTTTCCTTTTCTTGCTGAGTCCATAGATTCTTCTTCTTGCTAAGTCCATAGATTCAAGCCTGTAGAGTCCATAGATTTTTCTTCCTACTGAGTCCATAGATTCAAACCTACAGAGTCCGTAGATTTAACCCTACAGAGTCCGTAGATTTTTTGAGAAGCTCTGAAAATGAGAAATCTGAATATCTAAAACAAATTTTGAAAATGGAAGATATTATTTTGGTTTTTAGAACCAAAATAATTCAAATGTTATTCCAAAAATGACTGTTATTTTTGGGAGACAACAGCTAGCTCCAGTTGGGGAACTTTTATCAATTTTAAAATGAATTGGAAGGAGTAGAATTTAGAAACTCCAGTGTCTTCAAGTGTACCATTGGGCTTCAGAGTCATGCTTTCCAGAAATGAAAGGCAACAAGAACAAAAACAAACAAAACAAAATAGAAATTAAAACTGTACAAGTATACATATATACAGAGGCAATAATCTGACACTTCAAGAATTGAAGTGTTTCAGATGCTACCCATTATGGGGCAGAGAAAAGAGCGTGCCATCTTGGTATTTCAACAAAAATCTATTTTTACCCATGTGCTGATGAATTGTGAATGGGCCTCTCCAAATGGAGTTAAACTTTCCATGCATCCCTTTTGGCTCTCTTCTTTTGTCCCCTAGTAGGACTTTATCTCCAATCTAAAAATCATGATTTTTCGCTTTTTGATCAAAAAGTTTCTTTATCAAATTTTGATGAACAAAAATTCTGTCCACCACCATGGTTCTTTGTTCTTCTAGCTGAGTCAGGCACATGGTTCTTTTGTCAATAAAACTCTCATATGTCTTATCTTCAATAGCCTTCACCAATTTCAAGGCTGGTAACTCTAAAGTGATTGGTATCTCAGCATTAATACCGTAGAGAAGTTGAAAAGGAGACATACCAATTGCCCTTTTTGGCATGATCTTGTTAGCCCACAGAGCATCTACCAATGCTTTGTGCCACATCCTTTGATTATCATCTACAAGTTTCTTGATAATAGTTACCAAATTTTTATTGCTAGACTTAGCTTGTCCATTCCCTTGTGGAAAATAATCAGAAGAATGAGAGAGCGTAATTCCATAATAAAAACAAAATTGCATGATTTCTTGAGAGGTGAAACAAGTTGCATTATCAGTAAAGATTTTGAGTGGGACTCCAAATCTGGAAATGATGTTCTCTTTCAGGAAGTTACATACAACTTCTGAGGTAGCATGCTTTGTCGAGATTGCTTCTACCCACTTAGTGAAATAATTAGTCACTGTAAGGACATAATCATGTCCAGTGCCTGATGATGGATTTATTGTCCCAATAAAATCAAGTCCCCACTATTGGAAAGGTTCCTCTATGATTACTGGCTTAAGAGGCAGAGTAACCAACTTGGGTCTTCCAACAAATTGCTGGCAAAGTTCACATTTCCTTACCCATTTATGTGCATCTTGGAAAAGAGTTAGCCAATAATACTTGGCTCTCATAATTTTGTGAGCAGTCACAGGAGCAAAAAAATGTCCTCCACAAGCTATATTATGGAAAGATTTCAAGAGTTGGGTCTATTGTTCTTTGTCTACACAGCAAAGAAAAACTCCGTCTATGTTTCTTTTGTATAGGCCATTATCCCAAAGGACAAAATTGGCAGCTTTCAATCTGATGGTTCTCCTCTCTTTGTAAGATAAATGAGTAAGACATTCTCTATAAGTCAGAAAATAGGCAATATCTTAATACCATTCATTGGTAGTAGAAACAAAAAGGACTGTTGGCATATTGTCTACTTCAGCTTCATCAAGTTGTGTATCTTCTGGCTTATTTTCAGCCATTAATTGACAAAGACATTTTCCTCTGACCAGCTTTGTTGACTTGATATCCAGATCAAATTATTAGATCTTTGCAATCTAATTACCTCTCTTTGTGCCAAACTCCTACTGAGTTAAAATAGATTTGACTGTACTGTCAGAAACTAAGGTAGTAGTATGTGAATTTAGAATATAGAAGTGAAAGTGTTTGACTACTTTTACCAAGGCATAGGCATGCTTCTCTATATTTGAATACTTCAATTCATGAGTTTGTAGAGGGAAACTCATAAAAGAGATGGGAGATTCCATACCTTTTTTGTCTTGTTGGACAAGAATAGTTGAAAGAGTATGCTTAGATGCATAGCTATATATATTGAAATCTCTATGGTAATTTGGGCAGACCAAGGTAGGGGCATGAGCAATAGTGACTTTGATATCTTGAAATGCTGCTTTGCCTTCTTTGGTCCAGCTGAAGGTAGTCTTTCCTTTCATCATATTTACAATGTGTCTTGTCTTCTCAACAAATTCAGGGATGAATCTCCGTAAGAAATTTACTTTTCTGAAGAAAGAGTGAACATCATTCTTACTTGCAGGCAAATTCAGCTCTTGAATAGACTTGACTCTGTTTGAGTCAATATTTATGCCTTCTTTGGAAACAATGTGTCCAAGGAGTTTTCCTTCTGTCACTCCAAAAATAGACTTTTTAGGATTCAAAGAAATACCATTTTTCTGGCAGCGCTCCAACACTTGTTGCAAGTGGCGCATATGATCAGATCAACGCTTTGAAAAGATAGTTAAATCATCAAGATATATGACTATGAATTTGCCACTTTCATCTTTAAAAGCCATATCCATATCTCTCTGAAAGTTAGCACCAGCATTTATTAATCCAAAAGGCATTCTTTTGTATGCAAAAGTACCCCAAGGCGTGATGAATGTAGTCTTGTGTTGATCAGGTTCAACAACTTCAACTTGGTTATAACCTGAGAAGCCATCCAACATTGATAACATTTTTGATCCTGTTACTATTTGGAGCACTTGGTCCATGATTGGCCAAGGGTAATTTTCTTTCAGAGAAGACTGATTTAGATTTTGAAAATCAACACAAATGTGGATTTTTCCATTTTTCTTCCTTACAGGAACTATATTTGCAATCCATGTAGAATAATGGATTGGAAAAATAATTCTAGCATTTAACATTTTCTTAATCTTAGTTATAAGTTGAGAACATGATAACATATTTTTCTTAAGTTTAAGAACATAGAAAACATCATTTATGACATTTGCAAATTTAGATCTTCCTTATTTAGTAGCTTAAAGAAATGAACTATCACCTAAACAAATCCTTCTAGATATATATTTAGTTTCAAATAAAATAATTTATAGATATGTCATGTTTTGTGACACACCACTATCTAAAATTCATTCATTTTCATTAGAAGCAAATAAGGCAATATACAATGTAATAATGTAAGAATTTTGTTCATAATTTTTTTTTTATTCTAGTTTTGATTTTTATGTTAATTATAGAGGTCATGTTATTATATATGTTCTTGTTTTTTTTAACAATCTTTTCTTCTATTTTCAAATTTACCACACAAATTATAATTTCCATTAAATTTGACATTGTGATTATTATTACCAAATTTATTGTTCTCATTTTTTCCAATGGTAGGTTTAGGTTTAGAATTAGATTTTTGGTTTCTAGTGTTTTATGAAAAATGATAAGTTATTGAGTGTCATTATATTTAAAATTAAATTTTGACATCATTTATTCTTTTTGAATAAGAAGAGCTGAAAAGGTAGTGAGGTAAGGGATGTCTTGTTCTGTTTGATATTTAGAATTAAGAATATAAAAAAAATTAATGAATATTTAATTGAATAATGAAATATATAATTTTGTATTGAAATAAATTAAGATTTCATCCATCTAGTTGAGATTTAATATTTTTAAAATTTTCAAGAAAATTGACTACTTTTTCATCACCTTTCATGGGAGTAGTAAGCAAATCAACTATAAGTATAATGATTTTTGAGAGATGAGTGACCTTGTGCATATAATAAAGGACTTTTTATGAATCATTTGGTGAATCCTAATTTTCTATATCGAGAAGCAATTCATCTTTTACACTCCTCAAAATTATAGAATATGGATTTTTGTGATTTTTATTGAAACATGTTGCTAGGTTTGGTTGTGACATGTCTCATTGAAACACATTGGTAGGTTTAGTCCCATAAACAATGTTAGATAATTTTTGAGCCATAAATTTAGTTTTAATACATATTTTATAGATGTTATATTTTGACCCATTTAACACTTGAAACTTATCTATAACATAATTGGGAGAAGCCATTCCCTTCAAAGTTTGACACTTATTAGTTTGTGTTTTATACTAAAATAACACTAAAAAGGTTTAAAAAATCAAAATTAATGTAATTTTATAATTTATTTTTGTAATAAAGAATATATTATGGTGTTTAAACAATAATAACCACTTATGTTTTTGCAAAACAAATCAAAAATGTAAAAAATCATAACTATAACAAGTGTCACAAGTAAAGCAATGCAAATACTATTTTCAATTTAATTGTTAGAAAAAATATAAATATTATTTAAATTATAAAATATACCATTATAATATGTCTAAAACATGCAAAAACCTAGATATAGATTGATCACACAAATACCTTTTTACAAAAGAGTGACTAGACAAAACTTACAAAAAGTGTTGCTAGTGTCGAAAAGTGTTGAAAGTGGGGTTTTACAAGGATAATGCATAAAAATTTTAATTAGTTATAATGTTAAAAAAATAAGTTTTACCAATTTATGGTTTAACAAAAAATAAGGTTTGGTGGGGTTACATTTAACAAAATTATACTAACCAACTCCTCCACAAACTATATGGAATATTCATGCAAAATGTTATATTTAAAATGTGTTTAATTGATTTTATTAAAAAATAAAATTTAGCATGCACGTAAAAATATTAAATTTTTTGGAAAAAAATAATTTGAAAAAAATGGGTCCCTCCACTTTTGTTGCATGTAATTCTTGTTTTAATTAAAATAATATTTAATGAATACTTTTTATAAATTATGCACTGACATTTTTGGAATGCCATTGTACATTTATGGTGTAGGAATGGGTTAGGGGTGTGGCTTGAGATACCAAGAATCCAAAAAAAAGATACTAAAGGAGCCAAACAACCCCTCACAAGAGCCTTTGATGCACATACAACATTAAAAACTGAATTTGTTATCTAAAAAGGATTATTAAGTTCTTTTATGGCATACAAAATAATATGAAGATTCCATTGGAGAGATAAAATTGAATAAAATATGATATGGATGTTTAAAAAACTCTATATGAGGTTTAGGCAGGACAAAATACAAAAAATCTCCACCTTAGAACATATAAACATGTAGAGGTGTTGAAATGATATTTACAGGTTTTTATAGCCTACATAGGCCATACAACCATGTTTAGGGTGTTTTTTTTTTTTTTTTGGTCATTTTTTTTGGTGTCTTAGATAAATCTAGTCTATATCTAAATGATCTATAATGCTGTGATAAATAGGTATAGTCTCCACTATGATTTCAAAGTAAATTTGTGCTCCTCCTATGTGAGGTTGAAATTTTATGAAATATGCTTGCATAGGGGTGATTTAATGTTATAAAAAAATGTCTTACAAATAAACACATATCAAAATATATCTAAAATAGGTTAAAAATAAATGCATACACAATGATATGTTGGATATAGATATGAATTTAAATAACAAAGACAGAGAAATAACTACAACATAGATGTAAGTGGGAAAACCTTTTAGAGATTAAAAAAACCACTATAATTATTCATTTATTTGAGAAACCAATAAACCCAATACAAATAATATTATCTCTCCCCACTTCTTCTCATAATCTCTTCAAATAAACAACTTTGTTTGAATAAGCTTGTGTATAGAAAAATGCATTGGGTAATATTATGTATTGATTTCACCACATAAAATCAATTATATGTGTGGTGAACCATTGTAAATAATGGGTTCAACCTCCCACCTAATTCACAATGGTAATAAATATAATAATTTATTTTCTTATTTATTAATGTATATTTAATCCACATAATTTAAATAATAAAATATATTATTTATTATTTACCAAGTTTATTAAAATATTAATGGAATTTATCACTAACATTAATTGTTCCAACATTAACATTATCTTTATTCCTTATAATTGTCTAATAAAATTTTCCATGTGCTATATCTCTATATTTTTTAATTCTTTATTCTCTCTTCACATATGGTAGATTACCAAAAATATTATTAAAACATATAAAATGACTCAATACATTACAATATCAAGATGATATGCATGATATCATAGATATTAGTGTGACATGTATCTATTTTGATTATGTGTTATCATTAATTTTACATCAATATGTTTTGGGTTGCCACAATGTGTGGTAACTTATTCTTGATAAATAATCCTAACAAAAGACTAACTATTTCATAATGTCACTTGTTGTGAGATAATGTCCATGATTTATAGATTTTTAAGATAAGGTTAGATGATAGGGAATGATGTTGAGTGATATAAAAAATCATTTACAACATATTGGGGATACCCATGTGTATTTTAGGATGCCATTTTTCTTGATGAATGTAGGTGAAAATTTTAGAGATATATGGGGTATAAATTTTCCTAAATAGTCAATGATACATTAGTTTATTTTATAAATATGACATGAATTCCTATTCAAAGAATATAAAATATCATGTTATTGAATCCAAATATTTTTGTATTAAGTTTTTAAGAAGGAAAATTTTTGGGGTAAATAGTTTAAAAATAAGGGGTAAAACTATATCCATCAAGATTAAGTTTTATTGACATTATTGCTATGCCTATGACCAAGAAAGAAGTATATTTAATCTTTAGAAAGAAAAAAATAATATTTATCCTTCATTTCTTTGAGATTAGAACTCATATTATTATAGTTTTCAATAAATGTAATACAATATAATGGGAAGATGAATTAAAATTTTCATTCCAAAGGATTAAATATTCATTAAAGTAATTCCATGTAGTCATAAGTCTTAATTTTTATAATGAGTTTCCTATTTTATCATATTAATTATTATATACTATTTCAAGTGTCTTGCTATAGAAAACTAAGGTCGAGAGAAACATATAGCTTTCAATATTAGTGCCTTATAAGACATATAACTAAGCATATTATTATGGAAAAATAATCCTTTTCATATCCATATTGTAAAATAATTCAGAGACTATATCTTGACCTCATAATTTAAGTAATTATGCCTCATCCCATGGCCATAGACATTAATCTCAATAATAATCTCAAGGAAAATATATAGTTGGATCAATAAGTTGAAAGAGTTTGACATTGAAATTCACACTACTAGTCTAGTAAGAGGAAATTTCCTTACACAACTAAGAATATAAGATAACCTAAATGGATCCAAGGTAAAAATTATAAAATAGTTTTGATTAGATTATGTTGTTAAAAATAAATATCCCTTAGTATGAAAAATTCCTATACTATCTCATGAATTTGAGTTATCTTCTATAAATTAATAGAAGGAAAATAAAGCACCCCAATTTTTATATCCAAAATCATTTCCTTATAGATAAATGAATAATGTGAATACATTATAAGGGTGTTATACTAAGATGTGTCAATCAAGATGAATATATAAATATATCTATAGAGTTTCATGAAGGTATATGTGGTGGCCATTATATTTATAGGAAAAAATTATGATTAAATCCTTACCAAATGATATCAGTGTCCATATCAATTCATTAATATGTCTAACAAGATTAGAACATATGAACCTTATTGGATATTTGTAAGACAAATAAAGGATTTAGGCTATCTCCCACTCAATATAATAGGTATAAAGGATCCATTTTAAAAATGGGGAATTTATTTTATTAAAGAGATATATAAAGGGTATAACAATGTTTTCAAATGGATCCTTGTTGACACTTATTTTTAAAAAAAATGGATTGATATTATTATTATAAGAAATGCAACTCATGAATTTGTAAATAACTATAGACCAAACCAAATCAACACTAAGTGTGAGGTGGATATTAATATTTTTATAGAATATTATTTTTATTTTAAAGATATGAATATACTACAAATGTGTGAAAATTTAAACCTTGATTTATTATAACTATTAACCTCAAGGTAATGAGAACGATGAGTCTACCAATAAAAAAATGATGAAAACTATTGAAAGGGATTTGGATTTGAGTAAAAAGAGGTAGGATGAAAAAATAAAACATTATATATATATATATATATATATATATATATATATATATATATATATATATATATATATATGGAATGACATAGTTTTATCTAAAATAGGATTGATATAATGATTAGGGAATAATGAAATTGAGCTCTGCCAAGGTTTGATGAAAGTTTCTCTTAGGTTTGTATGTTTCATGATTCAACTATTCATATGTTTAAAAAATAAATATCAAGTGGTAGATACATAAATTAATAATGAAAGGAAGGATTCATCCCCTCCAACACAAGAAACCCTCATTTAGGAAAATTTTGGTTGGTATAAAAAAATGACATTAAAGAAGGAAATTAATGTAATAATGGTTATAATAGGAAATAAAAAAGATTCAAAATAATAACCTATATATACAAGGTATTGCATAAAATATTATGAGGTAAATATAGTATCCATGCTTGATTTAGAATAAATAAAAATTATATAATAGGTCTACATGGAAGGATCTTGATATGTAAATTCTTAGGAGTGCAACTCTCACTAGAAGAACTGTATGCATGAACAATAATTTTTTTTTAAATTAATTGAAAGTTAAAATTGATAACCTATGAAAGATGCTATTTCATATGGGTATTTAAAAATGATTCAAATCATGATAGATACTTTAGGGGAGGTTCATATTCTTACAAAAATTTGGGGTTTTTCATGAAACATTAGCAGACTGCATGCAATCCAATGGAAGAATTGCCAAAGATATCTTTAGTCTAGATCCATATGTATGTCATATGATAATAACTCTAGTAAATTCATGTATTCAAAACTATAGCTAGTATTGTAGGTAAATTCATGGAAACATCAAAGCCATATCATCAAAAAGGTCTCTCTAGTTATGTCAAAATCTATGTTGAATACTATTTAACTAAGATTCTATGTAAAATCATAATGTTAAGATCAAGATAAATAAAATAGACCCAATATTTTTATTATGAAATCATCCCCTTTATATTTATAAATTACCATGAATATGGTTACTTTATTATGTATTGTCTCATGGTATAGAAAGTAGGAGATTAATAGAACACATCAAAAATGGATGGAAAATATGTTGATGGATTTAAGAAACCAAAATATATATATAACTAGAAATAATACCAATAATAAAACCCAAGTAAGCCATAGAGAATCCAAGAAGGACTTGAACCAGCTAAAACTATTTCAATGGAAATAGAAGTTATTCCAAAAACACAATATCAAACAAAAAATAATGTCAGGGAAAAAGATGTAATGGAAGATTATGGGTTCAAATAAGACTTGGAAAATATCCTTTAGAACATATCAAGGAAATATCAAAATATTAGTATAAATATGAAGGTAAAGAATGCCAAAAGAGATAATAATAACATGGTGCATAAAAAAAAGGAAAATAGTGGGCTAGTTAAGAGGAAGAATAAGAACCAGATTCTGACATAAAAGAGATAGGATATGAATCTTTCAAAATCCCATTAATGATCTAAAAGGATATTTTAGGCCCAAACTAGAAGGGCTACTAACAAAATAATAAACTACATGAGGGAACTATGGAAGATGTAGTATTAGGTAGCCATAAACATATCAATACTATCTCAGTGAGAACCAAGTGAAGCAGACCTACTTAATGAAGATCGTCTCCTAAAATATAAGGGCCTTTAATGTGCCATAGGAAAAAATAATAGTGAAACATATTATTACTTATAGTAAAAAATATATTATCATGACTCAAGAAACTAAGAATGAGATTCTCTTAGCTTAGATTAAGAGTCTTTCTAGTAGTTTAAATAAGGGGTTGTTTGAAAACAATAAAATAAGATCAACATGAGGATTAATTATTATTTAGAATCCACTCACAGTCAAACTAGAAAATATCATAATATAGATCCAATATCTCTCATGAAAAGTTATTAGCCTCAATTCCCTTCTAAATTTTAATTTGGTCAATATTTATGGGCTACAAAATTAGAGAGAAAGAAGAAGTTTTGAATTAGATAGGATTGAAAATGGGCATGGTTTAGAACTATACATATATTGTTGGAAGGGAATTTAATTATACATTATAAACTTTACAAAATAAATGAAGAACAACATATAATATTACTAACCATTATTTCTATATACTCATAGATCAGATAGGTATCTTGGACGTCAAACCCTCTAAATGGTGGTTTAAGTGGAATAATAGTAGAAAAGGGAAGGAATTTATTATGGAAAGGTTAGACATATTCTTTGCTTCAAAAATTGAGTGACCAATAACTACCTTATATACTTATAAGTCCTATATTTTGTTATAAGATTAGTGGTTTATATTTTTATGGATAAAAGATGATACTCGACCTAGGAAATCCCCTTTTAAATCTATAAAAATTTGGATGGAACACCTAGAGTTTGAGGATATGGTTATCAAGCCTTAGACTAATTCTAACAAAAGTCATGACATGAAAATGTTTCAATTCTCTCAAAAATTGAAATGTCTCAAGGTGGTGCTAAATTCTTGGAATAAAGAATCTTTTAAAAATATATTCGACCTAGGAAATCCCCTTTTAAATCTATAAAAAATTTGGATGGAACACCTAGAGTTTGAGGATATGGTTATCAAGCCTTAGAATACTTCTAAAAAAAGTCATGACATGAAAATGTTTCAATTCTCTCAAAAATTGAAAGGTCTCAAGGTGGTGCTAAATTCTTGGAATAAAGTATCTTTTAAAAATATATTTTAGGATAAAATTAATCTATAATAAAGAAGTGAAAGCATCTCAAAAACAAAGCATGGCAGGAATAAATAATGGAAAACTCCTTGAAGAAGAATAATATGTTTCCTCTAAGTTGGAAGTGATCCTAAAGGAGGAAATATATTGGAGGAAGAAATCAAGGATTATATGACTCAAACAGGGAAATATGAATACTAAATTATTCCACTAGTCCTACAAAATGAGGAGGCATTATAAGAAAGTTGGAGACAAGATAAAGTTCAATAGTGAAAGACCCACATGAAATCAAAGAGGTTCTTGTAGACTTTTAGAAAGACATCCTCAATAAAGACAATAGTTCAAGAAAATAATAAAAGGAAACCCTCCTTTATCATATCCCTGATTTGGTCACCAATTAAGATAATGATTTAATGATGGCAGAAATATCCTTATAATAAGTCAAAGTATCCCTTTTTAACATAACAACGAATAGATATTTTAGGCCAAATGGCTTCCAAATTCTATTTTTTTAGTATTTATGGAATATCCTTGGTGAATATATTATAGAGGTCATTCAAGGGTCTAAAATTTCCAAGTATATGTATATTATCTCAATGTTACCTTGTTGGACCTTATCCCTAACAAATATGATTTTAAATCTCTATATGATTTTAGACCTATCTCTCTCTTTAATATTATATACAAAATTATCTCTAAATTTATCATTATCAATCTTCAAATAATCCTCCCATTACTGATCTTAGAGGATTAAGGTGGGTTTATCAAAATAAGACAAAATTTAGATGATATCATCTTGGCTAATGAGATCATAAATTCTTTAAGTAATTTAAAAATGAAAGCAATGCTTATCAAGTTGAATATATCTAAGGTGTATGATAGATTCAACTATGAATTTATATATGGTATAATATAGAGGTTCAATTTTAGAAACAAATGGAGAATTTGGATCAAAAGTTGTTATGTTACCCCTACATTCTTTGTGCTTGTCAATGGTTCTCTAGAATGCTTATTTTCTTCCTCCATAGGTTTATGACAAGGGGATCCCTTTTCACCCTACCTTTTTATTCTTATGGATAAGGCCCTTGGTATAATATTCAAATATTTGAAATAATGATATAAAATTAAAGGCATATAAGATACCTCATTAGGAATAACCCACACTCATCAAAAAAATATGTATGACACTATGATCTTTGCGCACCCCCCCCCCCCCCCCCTCCATATTTTTAGGATATCTATGAGATTAGAGATATTATAGTAATCTATGAGAAATCTTGAGGACAAATAATGAACATGAGAAAATCAAAGGTTATCTTTCTTTATTTTATCTCTAGACACCATAAATTTGTCTACAAAATATTTGGTATGGAGAAAACCACACTCTTGGAAACTTATATTGGATTTGATCTATTTAAAGGAATATGGAAATGACAAATCTGAAATAACTTAGTTTATAAAATTAGAATTAAACTCAATAGTTGGAAAGGTAAGCTCTTATCCTTAGTAGGTATACTAACTCTTATCAAAGTTATCCTTCAAGCCATGTTTATATATTGGTTTTATATAGTGGCTACCCCTAAAGGAATCATCAAATAAATTGATATAAATCTAAGATTTTTTTCTTGCAAGGAATATGTGAGAGTTTAAAATTTACACTAATTGCTTGGAAAAATATTTACAAACCAACCTACCTAGGAGGTTTAGGAATAAGAAATATAAAAATGTCAAGGACTTGCCTCAGGGATTGAAAATTTGAAATAAAATCAAGGAATAAATTGATTTATTACTTTTAAAAATGTTCAAAAAGTGAAAAATGGGAAACTAAAGACTTATATAAAAATTCATGGATTTGTGAAAACCCACTTCAAATAAATTAGAGGAATTTAGAAAAATTAGTAGGGAAATAAATAAAATTGGGGACACAAGGTCAAGGACTATTATGTGGAATATATCTCATAGGGATATATTATTAAAAGTTGGAAGATATTCCATAATTAGGATGACTCCTAAAATAAGGCTAACATGGAACTAAATAATCTCCTTCAAGGCTCCTATATTCATTAGAATCCTAATAGTGATATTCTTCTATATAAATTTAAAGGTTCAAGTCTTTACATGGCCAATGATGTATATAATAAGGAAATTATATCTCATGCTGATGTTGAGTATTTTCATTGGGAGAAGTTATGGACATCTAAATCATGGCTAGAATACAATTTTTATATGGTTTTCTATTCATGGGAAGATTTTAATAGGGGAACATCTTAATAATAAAGGGTACTTATGTCCAACAAGATGTATTATATGTTTTAATATCACAAAAGTGGTTAATCACATGATTTTAAATTATGATTATGCATGTAAGATATGGTATGAATTCCTAAATACTTTAATCATTAGTTTTGGGTTAATTAAGTCCCTCTTAACTCAACTTCAAGTATGGGAGTGTGTTACTAACATTAACCTTATCACATATATGTGCAATATGGCTCCTAGTATTATCATTTAAAAAGTGTGGTCAGAGAGAACTTTAAGAAATTTTAATGAGCACCATGTACACATAACTTAGGATCAAGTTTGAAGAGAAATAAAAAGGACTATAATTAATTATCCTTATATTTAAGAAAGGTGGATTAATGAATAGGTTAATAAAAGTGAGTTGACTATTCTTTGTAATTTTTCCCACTTGAGAAGACATTATTAAAAGATGAAACTATGGATCGTAAATCCACATTTTGAAGTTTTGGAGTAGTTAGATTTTTATCGTAGGTATCCTCGATGAGTTTGATAGTTATTTTGGCCTCTAATTTTACCTAAAGTTACCCTTTTTCATTTTTGGCTAAGTCCTAGTTTCCTTCCATGGCTACCACATGGTATCTAGTGCTCACTTATCATAAAGAAGTTCTAAGTTCACCTAGAAGTAGTTTCATCTCTCCATGTGGTGCCCCAATGCTCATCCAAGGTAGGTTTATTTTTATCAGAGATTATAGGAGTGATATTGGTTGACATAGTAATGAGCAGGGCCCACTATGTGGTTACAATGGGAAGGAAGTAATCATATTTTAAGGACACCAACTTAAATACAATAATTTGTGACACCTCACAGAATGTTAAATTATAGACAGGATTTTGAAAGGAATACTCACTATGTAGGGTGTCATGTGTTGCCATTACACTTACCCAAGGCACAAATCTATACTATAATAACTTCAAGCTACCCCATTGGATGAAATAAAGGTGCTATGCACATGACACTTGGAGAAACTATATTTAAGCCAAAATATACCATGTGGCATCATCTTGAAAGCTCATAGATGAACTAGATGTTGTAATTCAAATCCACGGGATATGTGTAAAAATCCCTCATCCCATGAGCAAGTCCATTAAAATTATAGCCATCAAATCCAAGAATCATGAGAGTCTTCCATGATCAACACATGGGTATACCTAGACCATATGATATAAATTTCATGAGATCCATTGAGATGATGACACATGTCATCCTTATAAGGTTACATCCAAGATCAATAGATTTCTTCCAAGAGCGAGGTGTGGCTCCCCTCTAAGCTACAAATTTAATATAAATTTACTAATAGCTATCAATAAGGTTCCCAAGAGCAATAAAAAGGTGATGTGTGTCCAATCAAGGTTCCAATTACTTATGATATTGATAAGAGGCACCCCCATAGATGATCAAATTAAAGGGCCCTATTCCTAACATGATTTTTAGAGGTAGTTTTAGAGGTAGACACATGTTGACATAGTGCTCCTTCTAAGCATAATCAGGAATCATGAGGTGAGGAGGTTCCACCATATCTAATATTTTAAAGACTTACTACACCTATGAGTTAGAGTTCCTCATTCAGTTACAATGGCATCATCATGAGTGTGAGTGCCAGGATTTCTAGGTGTCATTTCCCAAAGAGGTCATTGTGCCTATATAAGTAGAGCTCTTATATTTTTTAAAGGGCTAGTAGATGAATAATTATTTTTTATATTATTAGAAAACAACCATTTGTAATAGTCTAATTTTATAGTATAAGTAGAAATAATTAGTATTTTTCATTCTATGACCTTAGTATATGTCCCTCATAGGTAGGATTGAATATTGTATACTATGCCCTCTAAGACTTTTATATTTTGTTATCCACCTAACAATGAAGAGGATATGTTGTTCTATGTCAAACTGAGTGGAAAGATATTTCTATTTGTTGTTTCCTTTCTTTGATTATATAATATTGGTTCTTATTGGCATTATATAATTTAAATCATGATTATGATCCTTTAATAATCTATGATGTTCGAAGATTCAAGCTATTTTATGCAACTATGGGTCAATCTTTTAAAGATCTTGGTGCATCACCCTAGTTATTTTATTTTAGTTTTATTATGCATTTCCTTCTTATCCCTTTTTATCCCCAAATTAATCTAAATATATAACTTATAAAACCTTGGAGGTTACTTTATATACTATATTTGAGTCCCACATCTGTCAAGCTTCCCATAAAATAGAAAACAATTTTCTCTTCTGGAACACCTAGTGGAACTAGTTTAAAGAAAGAGATAAGGAATTGATGCTACCCTTAGATATCCAGTGTTAAAGTCACTCTATATAGCACCTATAAATTTTAAATGTCCAAATCTACTATTTTAAGAAGTCTAAGTGCTTAAAAATATTTATTTCCACCCCCCACCCCCCATTTCATGAAAATGATGTAGTCATGCCTTCTAATTTCTCATAACAAGCTCATGAGAGTGCTTATAACCTCCCCCCAATTCAGCCTCTTTGGTAACCTACTTATGCTCCTAATAATCCTTGCATAAGCTATGTTGTTTCTAATCAACATTACTACCATCTTAATCCACATCAAGAGAGCATCAAAGATATACATCTTTATTTATAGATATAGCTAAGGGAGATTAAAAGAGAGCAAGGGTATGGTAAGAAATAAGAAGAGCTTGCTCTTCAAGCTTACACTCAATAATGGGAGATGATGGAATAATGAAAATTTGAAGAGGAATGTTTGGCTAAGAAAATCATATCCAAGAACGAGTAGATGCATCAATTTCTTGTGTAGATGCAAAGAATGGAATCATAGCCAACTTTCTCCACTCCTTTTCCTATCTTCAAGAAGGCTCACCCTGTGCTCATAGCCCACCCTATGAGGCATGAAACTTTAGAACCCAAAGTACCCAAATTAAATCAAGGTAAACCCCCTTCACTTTTAAGCAAGCCTCCCAAATTCAAAGTACCAATCTTTAGAGGGTCCCCTCCCATACAAGAGCCTACACCCATACCAACTCAAGAACTCATCCTTCCTAAAGAGACTCAAACACAATCATGACAACCTTTTTATACCCAAAAATCTAACTTCAGGATGCCTATCTTGGTCAAGACCACTCCTACTATGCCAATTGAGACTTCTTTCCCATCCACCATCTCCCTTTTCAAAAGAGGTATAATTATGTGGAAAAAAAATGAAGATTGGACAAATGAAGAAGAGGATGCTTCAAGTTATAATGAGGAAGAAATATTCATTATTATCCCCCATTGCACCACTAATCTAAAAGTATTAGACCTACTACTAAAAAAAATTAGTATGACCAATCAGGGTAGCATACCAATGATCAAATGTCTAATGATATAGAAGAAGAAGATGCTTACAAAGAGGAGAGGCTAATTCACACCATTCTAGAATACACTTAGGAGTTTGAGCTAGGTCTTCCTTAGGTAAATGAGTTACCACTCTATGCAATAAAAGAAGACCTTAGGGGTGAACAAAGCCTTCAAGGGGAATGTGTTCTTCTAAAGGAATACCCTAATCAGCTTAAACGTAGCATACATACACTAATAAGTGATGAGGAGATTTAGGATTTATTCAAAGTCCTATGTGAAAGATATGATCCTTTGTAAGTATATCTTAATTTGGCCAAAGTCAAGGAATGCATCTTTATTAGAAAATGTAGGAGATAAGGAGGCAACCCATTAGATCAACCTTTTTAGGGGTCAGGTAATAATTTGTTTGACATATTCAATGATGTTTATCGACTCCTCAATGACCCTGTATACACTTGTGCACCCCTCAAACACATTATAGGTTAGTTTTGGCCTCAATCTCCAAAAAATAAACACAAAGATAAGGGTGAAGTTATAGTAGTAAGAAAGCTCTAGGTCCATTATTCTAAGAAATTTACAAGGTAGTTTGTAGAATATATAATAAGATCACCTAGGTAACCTTCCAAGTTCATGAGCTTCTTGAGCATTAGGCATAAGCCCCCTAAGCTCTAGGAGGCTTAGTCCAAACAAAGGATGTAACTAGGCATCAATAAATCTAGGAGGGATTGGATCAACATAAAAGACATCATTCATCTGGGAGGAAATCTTATGTGCAGTATGGTGGAGTCATTCATTGAAATTAGGCTCAGGTAAACAAACTTCCTTGAGCACTCTTTAAAAGTAACCAGAGTATGCTTCCTTCATAGTAAATAGATGCTCTTTCCCCTAAGCCCATAACATATCAAAAATAGGATGGTGTATAAGGAAAAATATCCAAGGGTTTTTTTTTGGACCTAGGAGGATGAAGGATCATGTTTGTAGGCTATATAGAGTATATTAGATTAGTCACATTATTTCCCTAATTACTTACATATACATTGTATAGTCTTAATTTAGTTTTATTTTCCTCTAAGTGTATTTCACACATATGTTACTTGTTATCTTCCCTTTAATTTATTGAGGGAAGGACTCAATTTAGTTTATTTAGGCATAGGATAAATAAATTATAACTTTAATGACTCTATGCCCAATGGATCACTTTAAAGGCTACTAGATTCTCACTTAGTAGGCAAAGCAACTTGTAGAGGTTTCTAGACTTGTTAAATTTATAACTCACCCCTTGCTTGTGTATAACTCACAAAGGCCTTATAGTAGATTTTCACACATATGAAGTTCTAAGTACTTCAGGAAAAATGTGCATAGATGCCCCTTTCTACACCTATGCTTGAGATAGTCAAGTACAAGTATACACAACAAATAAATGATAGTTCATGCCTACGAAGAGTTCTTGATGTGTTCCCCCTATAGGATCCATCAATGCATAAAACTAGAATTTTGGGTTCTTTCATCCGTAGGTAGAATCCCCCTATAAGTCACCATGAACCATGGATCATAAATCCACATTTTAAAGTTTTAGAATAGTTCACTTTTCATTGTAGGTGTCCTTGATGAGTTTGGTAGTTATTTTCATCCTCTTTTCCCTTGAGTTACCCTTATTCATTTTTGGCTAAGTCTTGGCTTCCTTCTATGGATTCCATGTTGTAGCCTAGTTCTCACTTATCATGAAGAAGTTCTTAGTTCACCCAAAAGTAGCACCAACTCTCCATGTGGTACCTTAGTAGTCATCCAAGGTAGGTTTATTTTTGTCAGAGCTTATAGGATCACCATAAGATAACAAATTAATGAGTGGTTCCCACTATGTGGTTAAAACAAAAAGGAAGCAATCATGTTTTAAGGACATAAAATTAAATGCAATAGTGTATGACACCTCATGAGATGTCAAATTATAGATAGGATTTTTAAAGGAACACTCACTAAAAAACATATCATGTGTCACTATGGAACTTACTCAAGGCAAAAATTTCTACTATCATAACTTCAAGATGCATCATTGGCTAAAATAAAGGTGATTCATGCATGACACTTGGATCAAATATTCTAGACCCAAAATATGCCACATGGTGTCATCCTGAGAGCTCATAGATGAACTAGCCATTGGAATTCAAATCCATGGGCTACATGTAAAAATCCCTCATCCCACAAGAAAGTGTCCATTCAAATCCAAGCCATAAAATACAAAATGTGTGATAACCTTTTAAGACCGACACATGGGTACACCTAGACCATCTGATCTAAATCTCATGAGAACCCATGAGATGATGACACATCTCATCCCTATAAGGCTACATCCAAGATCGATAGATTGTCTCTAAGAGTGACATGTGGCTCCCTTCTGAGCTACACATTAACTAAAAAGTTACCAATATATATTTATAAGGTTCTTGAGAGTAATCAAAAGGTGACACATGTCCAAGCAAGGTCTCAGTTACTTATAAGAGTGACAAGTAGCACCCCCATAGCTGATTAAATTAAAGGGCCTAGTTCCTAATAAGATTTCTAGAGGTAGTTTCATAGATAGACATGTGTCACCATGATTCTCCTTCTAAGAATTATGGGGAGTCATGAGGTGAGGAGGTTGTGCCATATCCAATATTTTAAAGACCCACTACACCCATGAGCTAGAGTTCCTCATTAAGTTATAATGGCATCATCATTAGCATGAGTGCCAAGATTTATAGGTATCATTTCTCTAAGAGGCCACTATGCCTATATAAGAAGAGATTTTTTTGTTTGTAAAAGGATGGTAGATGAATAATTAATTTTGTTATTATCAGAAAGTAATCATTTTTAATAGTATAGCTTTAAAATAAAAGTTGTCAGAAGTTAGTATTTTTCATTCTATGACCTTAGTAAGTTCCCATCATGGGTAATATTGAATATTGTATATTATTCCCTCGAGGCCTTTTATATTTTATTCTCCACCTAACAATGAATAGGATGTAGTGTTATATGTCAAACTAAGTGGAAAGTTATTTTTGTTTTTTATTTCCTTTCTTTGATTCTATGGTATTGGTTTTTTTTTTACATTATAGACTTTAATTCATGCACATGATCCTTTAATATTTTATAATGTTCAAATATTTAAGATATTTTATGCAATTGTAGGTCAATACTTTAAAGATCTTAGCACATCACTCTAGTTAGTTTATTTCAATTTTATTTTACATTTCCTTCTTATCCCTTTTCATCCCTAAATTGATCTGAAGAGTCAGCTTCTAAAAACCTAGAGGTTTCTTTATATATCACATTTGAGTCCCATATCTATGAATCTTCCCATTGAGAGTTATTTTCCTAGAGCAAAAGTTTTAGGAATCAATAGAAATCATAAAAAAAGGATTAAGAAAGCAAAAATAAGTAGTTCTTGTTAGAATCTTCTACCAAAGGGTTGATATAAGTTACATTTTTATGGATATTTTAAATAAAACCCAAGAGAATCTAGAGTAGGAGCAATCATAAGAAATGATAAATGGGTAGTAGAGGATTTCAAGAGTCTTTACACATGTATCAACACTAATAATTTAGTAGAGGAAAAAGGGATAATTTTGGGATTAAAAATGGATAATAATATAATTTTAGAGAGATAATCCCTTATCTTAATAAAAGTAATTCAAGAGTGTAAATTGTGGAACTGGTAGCTTCATAGTCTCACTTAAGAAGGTAAGAACCTCCTAAACCAGTTGAAATAAACAAGTATTGATCATGTATACAAATAAGGTAAAAAGGTTTTAGATTGGGTGGAAATTTTGTATGTGAACTCAATTAAAAGAGCCAGGACTATAAGAATAGAAGATATCATGAAGATGTGAGTTTTCATGGGTTATAAAAACATTATTTTTGAAGAATGCAAGAAGAAATAATCAATTTAACAAGTGTGTTAATTGGAAATAAGACTTACTATTTTTAGTAACTATCATGATATAAAATGTGAATTTATCATGAATGAAATTTAATTTTAGAAATCATGTTGTGATATAAAATTTTAAAATTAAATATAACTATGTATTGGTAGAACATGCACAAAATAAATTTTGAAAACTATGATTACACGAATAAATTTGAAAAGTAACAATAAAAAAATACAAGAGGATAGAGAATAACTTACCTTTTTTTTATATTTCATATTTATAGGGTTATTTTATGATATGATGATGTGTGAGGTTATTATATTATGTTCATTTATGAAACTCATGACCATTTCTATTTTAGGTCAGAACTACCAATTTGGAAGTAAAAATTATCAACTACCAATCTTGTCCTCTATGTTTTATTTTGAACCTATGATATAGGGGGAATCTATGATAGAACAAATTATCTATATGATGTATCATTCCCCCTACATCAGTATCACTTATATGGTATGCTATGCATCCATATGTTAAATATATAAATTTTAACTATATGTAGATAGATTTGTAAATTGTCATGTAGACTGAGATTTGTAAATATGTTTGAAGCTTATGTGCAGATGCCCATGCATATGCACCAAAAAAAGTGTAAATATTTAATATGATATTTTAAGTTGATATGAATATTCATGACATATTTACCTATAATTTTTACCAATAACTAAATTTTTGAGTTGTCTTGAATTAACTAAAATTGTAATTTGTATCATGTGAAATTTGTAGTTTGTTCATGTAGAGTGAGATGATATGCATGGAATATGCCCCCAAATATTATATCGGTACATTAATATATGATCCTTTGAGGTTGAAATGTATGATAATAATTAATCAAATATCTAAATTATGTAAGTTTCATAATATTATACAAAAATTAATTTCCCCTTGTATGCCCCCTTTCAAGGTGAGGGATGATAATAACAAATAAATTTGATCAAAATATATAGATATTTATATAAGTTGAATTGGTTATAATAATTAAAATATAAAATATTATATTTAAATGTTATAATTATGAAAATCATGTTAAATTTAGTATATGATAAATCATAAAACAAAAAATAGCTGCATTTGATTGATAATATGATTTCCAAAGGCAATGGTATTTAGATCATGATTTGTAACATTGATAATTTTTTTAAGTTGGCATTGGAAACCAGGTAATGTTACATTATAGGATAATGTTTCACATGATTCTTAATTCGATTTATGATATGTGTTTTTAATGAATAGATCTTGAAATATCACTTTTAGAAGTTTTGATCAATGATTGAATTAACAATGAAATATTCATATTAAATAATATTGTAAAGGTCTAATCATATAATTGGTAGGGTAAAAAATATTTTTTAATTTCATTTTCACTATCACATTATGGACTGAAGATGATCTAATACATATCAAAATTACTTTATTTTTATAATAAATAGTATTATTTATGGTCATTTTGATGAAATTTTAATTTTTGGATATTTATGTTCTAAAATTTTAGAAGTCAAAAGTGCAAAAATGATGATTTTGACCATTTAGTTTAGGATAATCCTATTTTTTATTGTACTATATGGAATGAGACATTACTATCCTAAATGAGAAATTATTTTTCATGTTTCTAACCATTTTAGTTGATTTGTCCCTTTTTATGTTGATACTTTTTGTGAAATATTTTTGCATGTATATTACATTTATTTGTATCTGAGACATATGACTTTGTTTAGTGTGTTATTTTTTTATAATATGAGATAAATGCTCAAGAATTACAATTTGGATGACATATTAGTACCTTGATATCTTGGGATAGAAGATACTTATTTATATATGCTAGAGGGGGTGAGTTTAGCATATGTTTTCTAAATGTGTCCAATTTTATATAATATACACTTGATGGCAATATGGCTGAGAGGTGGAACCCTCATACTTGTAATTTTTGGTTGATTAAGAGAGATATGACTATCACATTAGATTATGTATGACATAAATTATGATTATCCATGGTTAGATATATGGCCATTTTTATGGATTAAAAAGGTTTAGCATACATGTTACGAGCCCATATATGAAAGGTAGATAATAAGGTTTCAATCAAGTTGGTATGGTTTTACTTGAGCAGATTATAAGTCTAGATATTCTATAATTGTATAAATTTATATGATACATAATTTTATTATTTTTATTAGGTTATAGGGAGATATGGTGATCTCATATTTCATGTATGATATCATGTGTTCTATTGAGGAGAGTCATACTATATATTCATGGGGACATAGTATGTTGGCCCACTTATATCTATACTTATATAAATTTACCTTAGATGTTCATGATAATGGGGTTGGAGTGGCTATATTGATACATGTATATTCATATGCACATATCAGTATGTGAATCTATTGGTGGTCCTCATGGATACTATGCTCATCTTAATGTATAGAAATCTTAGTGGATGTTACCATGGTGGAGGGGTTTGATAACTAAGGAGAATATAGTCATTATAGACATATTGAATCTAGTGATGATTCAATGGTGGATTTATATAGGATTTGTGAGATGGATAGAGGATATAAAAGAGATAAAGTATATATGAGTTATTATTTTTCTACATGATTTATTCCCTAGTGTATTTGAGATATTACAACATGAGTGATTTACTCATTAGTTTGGGTTGGTCAGGATGTGACTTCAATGCTTTACCCATGGATGGGGAGTAGTAGATCCACTATTAGAATAGAGGAAAGGTTAGGGAATACAATTTTTTTTAACTCATTGAATAGTGAGTGAGTGGGATACTTTAGTTCTATTATAAATAAGGTATAATTATAGGATGTATAAAAACCTACACATAGTGGTGGACTATTGCTTAATGGGTTATATTATTTCTAGTTATAGTAGGTTATCTTGGTGTTGTGACCCCTACATAGGTTGGAAGTAATGGAGATGGAGGATGTGGATATGGAGTATGAGAACCACATATATCAAATCCTACATCTTATCCTAACACATAGTTTATTGATATAGATGCCCTTATTGATGTAGTTGTTATGAATGGAGTATTTGGGCATGAGTATTTATATGATTTTTTGCATTTTATGTTAATTTATATTATTTAAATTTGGTTTATAATGTATTCATGTCATTTTTTTATAATGGTTTATGCATATTTGTTGATGATGGTTTATGGGATCATCTATAATATAACATGGAATGTGACCTATGATAGTGAGTAATAGCTTAGTGGATAAATATGACTATATTATAGATGATACACACATTTATTTGATCCTTGTGTGATTACTACTATTGTGTATACTAAAGTTATTAGTTTTTACAATGGCTTATAAGAAAATATAGATAAGTAGCCTACACTGACTCATGATTTTATTTAATGAGAAATTTACTTGAGTGAATTTTTAATTTTTAGTCTAAGAATATATGTGTTATGGTTTAGTTATGGGTGCACGATATTTGCATCGCATGGTATAGGTCACATTCATAATCATGTAGGGTAATATTACGAGATGGAACCTTAACTTCATAGGCTAAAAGGCCAATTAATAGTGATAGTTCAGATGATGAGGGTGTACCCATCATTAGTTGACATTTATACTATAAGCATGATATATATATATATATATATGAGATTTTTTTCATGTGCTAATAATGTTTAAATGAGTGTGTTATATGATTTAAGATCTATATTTATGAATTTAGTAGTTTTATTATTTTTAATAGAATATCATAAAAAATGGATGTATGGTGTATTTATATTAGTATTTCATATGTGATAATTTTACTCAAAACTAGTTTCTAAAAATATTTGTAAAAATAAAATCACTATAATTTAGCAGACAAATCTCTTATTAAATAATTCAAAATAGTTATACTTCCTACTATTGTAATACTCTATTAACTTGTTCTTTTAATTGATCTGAAGATACATGATTCACATT